>JAJJWW010013940.1:0-93278 GCA_023531295.1 Papaver armeniacum
AACATTTATCTTTACACATTTGATAAGAAATTTGTAAGCCAAGTATTTTGAGAAAAATGATGTTGTAAACCTTTTGTACTATATTACTTGATTTATAATATCTTATCTTTTCATCAAAATAATAATAATAAATATAGAAGGAGCAAAGAATCATGTTGCAATGTATAATGGATTCATACTACTAATTATAGTTAAATCGTGATATATTAATAAATATTATTTATTTACTTATTTATTGTTTTTGTTTGTTTGTTCTCTTTCTTTTGGTTTGGGATATGCTTCGATTTACTACTAGAAGACCTAGTAGCGTCCCCCCTAATAAACACAATGCAAAATTAACCATAATTTTTGTTAAAGGGGTTTATTCTTCTTACAAACTTATTCTGACGCAGGTACTCATTTTGTAGTCACCGCGGTAGCCGACAAATATATTACTTGTAATACTATCTTGGATAGGAGAGTAACCTAATTATGCGAAATCTCTTACGTCCGCTAGTTTAAAGACTTATGTGGGATCAAGAAGCATTTAGATAGTATCGTTGGTGGGAAACTAGAATTTGCATTGTTTTTTAGTTTTCGATTATTGATTTGATTGACTAACGGTTGTTAAAACTTGATTGCACCAAGTTTTATTATTCTTGAGAGCCTTCTCTCCTGACATAAAGTCACTCAAACTAGATTAAGGATTGATGGTGGTTCAGATCTGACGATAGACTTCTGATCATTCATTATTAACAGACTCCATTTTGTGCGTGATTGACCAAACGTGGTATCAAGTTTATTTGTGCAGGTACATATAACACACTGAAGATTTTAATATAAGAAGATATTTTTATTGGTTTATGATATTTGTTATTTACTTCTTGTACATACTTGATCATCTGGGATCCGACTTAGCTTTGTTTATGTTTTGATAGACATCTTGTTACTAGTCATATAGATAGGCAGGCTATCATTTGGTGGTCTTTTTCGGATGCGAAATTGATAGTTTTTAAACCCATATCTCGGTTACCTTGATAATTTAGATTTTGGTTGATCTAATCCAAGCAAAGGAGTTCATTATATTAAACGGAAGAGCCTTTGTTTGACTCAACTAAATCTCCGATTTACTTCTTGAGATTGGGAGAGCGCTTAAGATAGTTATATTGGTAGTCATATAGATGAAGCAACTTAAGACAAAGTGGACTTTATCTTAGGATTCACGCACCGTCTTGTCATTGGTTGTAGGCACAGGTTACTAGGGAAACTAGGTAATTGTGGGAAATTTACTTGGTCTCAACTATACGAAGTTGGTAGTGTCTTTGTATAGTGACTTAATTATGAGAATATTCAAAATCGGACTAGGTCCCTGAGGTTTTCTCGCATTTGCTTTTTCCTCGTTAACAAAATCTTGTTGTGTCATTTACTTTACTTCCGCATTATAATTGTTTAGTTATAATAAAGTAAATTACATTGTACGTTAATAGAAAAAAAATTCCGAGATTTCCACTTTGACTTTTAATCAAGTCAAAAAGTTATTTCTAATAGCGCGTCTGGATACGCATCCAGAAGTAGATTTTCGACTTCTAGAAATCAAAAAGCACTAAGTTAGTTTGGATGTAAAGTTATATATATATATAAGCAGGGAACCTTTTCATTAATGGAAATTCGAGGTTACAATGAGTTTAAGGTCGAAAATAAGAGAATACAGAGTAATAAGAACATATGTAAAAGTACAATACCGAGAAATCTGACAAGAAAAATAGAAGGATTACCAGAGTAAGAGAAATACACATATGAATAAGATCCAATTAAATCAGAGGAAGAATGGTTTTTTTGGAAGCAAATCCCAACCGTTTAGTTTGTTTTTCTTCTTTAGAAGGATATGCTCCCAAAATAGATGTGATTTGCTCAAATCTCTTGTAACTAGTTATGAAGTTTCCGTCGTCAAAGAAATCACTAATGAAGATGAAAATTTCTTCGTTGAGCATCACTATCGATCTTAGATAACCAAAAACTTCCATTAAAGCGAAGATAAACCTCAAATGAGTAGATTAAACCACCATAATGGCGTATATAAGTAAAAAACATCGTAAAAATTAAACTAAAACTACCAACCAACCTAGAAAAAAAGAAATAGTGAAGAAATCGTCAGCTCCGGTCCATTTGTGAAGAAGAAGAAGAAAGAGTGAGAATTCTATCTGGTGTCAGCTGGTGTAAACTATGTGTGGAAAGGAAAAAAAAATTGGATGTAAAGTTTCAGAACGACTTCTAGAAGCAGAAAAGTCAACTTTTGTGAGGCAAAATATATTTGCTCCTATGGTATCCAAACGCAAAGTGTTTCCAGACACGCCCTTATATGCAACGAGATTTCTGTTGAACTTTTCGCTAGTGGTTACCATACGTACTCATATCCTCTTCCTCACGACGAAAAGATATGAGCAATACAGTCTTTTTACTTGATAATAGTTGAACATTACTAAGGTCGGTTCATATATACCATGGGAAAAAGATTTATTTGTCATACCAGTTGGTCGGGCATACCTGTTAGTGATAAATATTCTATCGAGCGAGAGTATCTGTAGCGTTAGCAATAGAGGATATTCTACCGAGCGAGGGTATCTTCATCTCCAGCGAACGAGTCTCTATCGCTGACGTTATAGTCAATATCGCTCAACTAAAAGTCTAGCGCC
This sequence comes from Papaver armeniacum, assembly GCA_023531295.1. Lineage (NCBI taxonomy): Eukaryota > Viridiplantae > Streptophyta > Magnoliopsida > Ranunculales > Papaveraceae > Papaver > Papaver armeniacum. Next base: position 2,673 of record JAJJWW010013940.1, read on the forward strand.
AGGGGCTATTTCTTTTCAGTATATATATAGGTAATCTTCGAGCTAAATTTTGACATCAAAAGTTTTCTCTATTTCTCTCCTTCTCAATCTCTAAAATTTTCTCAAATTTGTTCAAATGGAAGAATATCAAACCAACTTGATTCGGCAACCCAACTTGATTTCTCTACAATATTACTTGAAGATGCTTTCAGATAGATATGTGATAGTTATAAAAAGAAATAAGTAAATAACAAATAAGTCTTCAAGTTTTGGATATCAACCAAGTCAAACCTGCAGCTAAGAAAATGCAAAAAATATTGTTATTTCTAATTCTGAAAAGTCAAAATAGCTGGAATTTGAGATATAAGCTCGAGTTGGGATTTTTTTTTTTTTTTTTTTATCAAAAATACTTTATAACAAACTTTTACCAAAAACTGTGTTTGGTAAGTTTTTTTCAAAGTGTGTTTAGAGAGATTCCATTTTAGGCATGTTATTAAAAGCTACTCTGCACTAACTTTTAAAAGAACGATTAATTGGGGATATTTTACTGGCTCATGTCAAGATGATTTTTCAATGCCGACAATCAAAATCGCATGATTTTTCCATGTCAAGATGAACAATAAAATATCCCCCAATTACTTTCCATATCATCCAATTAATCCTTCTTTGAAAGCTGGAAAAGCAAAAGTTGAGGATCCACATAATTTAATTTAATTTAATTTAGTTAATTCTCTATTTTAACCTTATTATTTTAGTATAAATACAAATATTACCCTATAACATTGTACACTTATCATTATATTTCTAACTTCTATTTTATTCCTCTATTTTTTCGTTTTTTTTTTCTTTTAATACATAATAATATATTAATGATAATTATAATAATAATATTTTTTTGAAGCAAACGATAATCATAAAATTCTTTAAATGATAATAATCATAATTAAAAAATAAATAATATAACAAAATATAAATAAATAAAATAATTATTAACAACATTTTATTAAATATATTAGAAAAATATATAATTTATTATAATTACAGTGTACTTTAAACTAGTTTCTAAACTTGTCTATTTTCATCATTAACTACATCACCATCATTTTAAAATACCAATTTACCAAACAGAATTTACAGTTGTTGATTTCACAGCGCTTTTTGAATTTTAGTTTACCAAATAATCTACATCATTATTTTCAAAGCAAAGCACAACAACGACATCACAACACAACTAGAAAATCACTTTTCTAAAACTCACAAAAATACCAAACTAGCCTATAATGCCAACTTTGCAGTGAGTTAAGTGAAGTTAAAGCAAAGACAACACAACACTCCTTACAAGAGGAACATCAACATGAATTGTTGGGACACTCATCTCAGACATACATGAAAAGTAATGGCAACAAAAGAGAATCAAGCAATATATAGGAAGGTGCTCTTAGGCTTGCTTAATGTAGTACAATACTAAAATTGACTCGAGAGCTGAGTGCTAGGAGGGTACCGCTGCAAGATGTTGTAGGTACAATAAGCTAGTATATGATTAAAAATTTGAGCCTTGTTGTCTGAAATTCAATGAAGCCCAAGAAATTAACATTAAGTTACTATTTTGGTTGTGGTCGATAGCAAAACAAGAAGTATATATATGTAGTATGTGTAACTATGCACATAATCCATTCCATGTTTTTGCGATCGACTGTATTCTTGTTTTTCAATCTATATATTGGCTAGAATACTCCATGAATTTGTGTTTTCAAGAGGTATCTATAGTAAAACCTCTCCGGAGGAATACTCCATATATGAATAAACTCCATATAAGAATAAAAGTTTACGATCCCGACTTCGGCCAGTTATATTTAAGAATAAACTCTATATAAGAATAGTTCACATTATAAAATATGTATATAGCTCATGTCATACATCAATCTTTAGATGAAGAGATTCTTGTAACTGTAGATGGTGAAATTTGGACAAGGGGCTAAAGTATCATTTCAAGACCATAGACAAAACTTGTTGATAGTGGATTTTCGACAAAGGGTAAAATCGTAAAATCATGATACTGCATGTTTCTGGCCCGGCTTCAGGAATGTGTGTGACAATTTATATTTTATGATCCGTGAACCATTTCACGATCTCTGACTGAATGAACATTCCTCTCAGAGCTATGATGGATATGTTTCTCGAAAGGCCTCTCAGCTGAGCGTTTGATGCTTCACACATTTCATCATCACCTCTCCATAGAATCAAAATTATTGGGCGGCTCCTAGACACATTTGTTAGAGCATTGCTCGGTCGAACTCGCAAGCGTTGTTATCTCAAGCTTGTTTGTCAATGTTAGTGATCAAAACTATAAGTCTTTATTTCTAGTCTACTTATAGTGATGTCTCGGACTAGGATATATTGTGTAGTTGAGCATTAGACTTAACGGCGTTCATCAAGACGAAGAACTACTAAGGAGAGCTTGTGGAACTTCATCAACAAAAGGTATGTGGAGACTAAAACTCATCGAACACTTGAAAGTCTATTTATACTCTATCTCCTATATTGAGACAAAAGTCGTATAATAGATATTTTCAATGATGTTGTAGTAATAAGGGTTGTCGTTCACTCGGATGTTGTTGAGATTAAATTAAAAGGTTTACTGAAAATAATAAACAAAAGCGAGAATCACTGGGTCTAAGATTCCACCGCATTCATATTAATAGGTTCAATTATTATTCTTCAAAGAATTATCGCTCAAAACAACAAGGACTCTTATTTTTGCCAATGTAGATTCTCCAAACATTAGTTATAAATCGTAAGCATGGGCCATCAAACATTTAAGCAAGCATGACCCATCTAATAAAATGATAACTAATTTTTTCAAATCCTAATTCTATTTTAATTAGTGCAAAAGTCAAATAAAGAATTAATTAAAATTACCCACTTATGAAATTCGGCTTCCTCCGTCGACCGATGTAGGGGCTTAGCTTCTCATGATGAAAACACGCTCAAAATTCATTTTTATTGCCCAAATGGTGTTTACAAAGAAGATAAAATGAGAAAATCAAATTAAACCGGGAATTCGCAACGTTTATAAGCGTTGCAACCCCACTGTTACAAAGAATAACAGTAAACTATCGCAGATGACAGTCTTATCTCTTACGCACAAACGATGTTGTTTTACGATTGTCCTTGCAAGTCTGTTTCTTCGTGTTCTTCACTATTTCTTCGCGCTGTCTGCAGATTTCTCTCGCAGAATTTCTCTCGACTCGTAGCTTCCCCAATCACCCGATAATCCTTTGTTATGCACCGGAACCCTTTATATAGCCAACAAACCCAATAAATCTCGCTCAATCACTCCAGATAATCCTTCATTACATCAAGACTAAAAGAATATTTTCTTGAGATATTTTCTTCCCTTTCTTGTCTTTCCGACGCTTTCAATCAATGTTTACACGCTCCCATCATGCTTCCAACACATCGTAGAATGAGTCCACATGCCGAAAACACATGCAATCCTTCAAAACTACACCAACAGTAACTCCGCGTATTGCTCCAACCTCCGGGTTCATGGTATGTCCACGTGACTACCTCTTCAATCGATTCCAGGGCACATACATTCCCCTGTTTTGATAAAACAGTCGTTTTCCAACTAATTCCAAATCGAATATCCGATTAAATCTCAGTGAACCACTTCACAAATGTACGCAGATGAACAGCCAAAAACCCGTGAACCCTGATTTCTTTGAATCCGATTATCCAACCAATTATGAACAAATCTAAGACCATTACCATCCCGTTTATCTCAAACAAGTCCAACAAAACCAAATATAGTGATTGAATCTCTCGTCGAACACGTCTAAAAATCCACCCTAGTTTTGTACGTTCTGTTTTACTCCCATTCGAATTCTAGCCAATTTTTGTTGAAACGAAGACCCATACACCTGTTTGGGTCTTAGGAACAAACCCATTTGAATTTAGCCATTTAGTCTCGTTATAACACCTTCAACTATCGAGCCCTAATTTCGGTTCCTTGAAACCAATATTCCCGCCAAAATTCATATTTCAAAAGGTTGAAGATGACCGCCCTTATCCGATCCGAGAGTGCGAGTAGTAATTAGGGTGCCCCTTAGTAATTGGGTGCCCCTTATCCAAAATCGAGAGTCCGAGTAAAATGAGTCCTCCGGGTACAAAACCACTTTTCGAGCAACTTTCTCCATAAGAGCTTATTTCACAAAAACACCTACAAACAAGTTTATTAGTGATAAAATGAGTCCCAACTAATGTATTTATGGGTGAAAATGCGTCGCACTTTCGTGCTCATCATCCCCACACTTACATTTTGCTAGTCCTCGAGCAATTTGAAAATTGACCCGCTACACACTGGGTCATATAATAAGATAGAGTTAGACCCGCTTATTCGGGTCATGACAAATGCCATACATAAGACGCGACACAATTTTTTTTTTTTTTTTTTTTTTTGAAGACCCGCTACACAGCTGGTCATAATAAGAAAATACATAAAAATAGACCCGCTACACAGCTGGTCATAAGCTTAACAACTATAATAATTAATTATTTTTTTTAAAGACCCGCTACACAGCTGGTCATAATATTTAAATCTTTATTATCTTTTTAGACCCGCTCAAGAGCTGGTCACAATACGCAAGAAAATTCCTGAAAAAAATTAAAAGAAAAAGTTAATACCCACTCCCCCACACTTAAATATTACATTGTCCTCAATGTAATTGAGTCATCCAACGTAAAAACTAAGATGGGAAATTCAAAAATAAAAAAAGTTATACCTACTGGAATGTACACAAACGGATCCCCATACACTAATAACCTGAAAACTTGGGGATCGACCCAAAATACAATATTTACAAACGATACTTCACAATTATTTTAGGAAAAAATGGGGACATCGAAACGTAGTAAACAAAATTTACTCCCTTTAAGTTTTTACGGCACATGGAAGTGCGTGAAAGAACAAAGTATGGGGATTCGATCGAGACTGGGAAAATTTCAATCATAGAAATACAAATCATACTTAGATGCAAAGTAATCCAACAACACTTTAGAAGCATACAATTCTAACCCTAAATTAGGCAACTTTTTGGAAGTCTAGGGGTCTAGAAACAACCTCTAAGTCATTTTGAGGTAGATTCATCTATGGAATTAGGCGAATCATCCACACAATTATCCACGTGGTCATCTATTTATAAGAATTCATATCATCATTAAATAATCTTTGGCATTCTAGAATTCTCAAATATGTTCCAAACTAGGCGGTGTGTGTTTGTAATACTTCTCATATATAGTTTGATGTGATTCTTCACTTACCATTTGTGGAGCAAAAACTCCATACCTTATGCATTACTCACCAAGCGTCATCTCCGATGAAGCACGATAAGAATTTCTAATATATTGGTGACGTAGGTGACGTTCCTCGAAGGTCATCATCCTCAAAAAGTTCCCTAAAAGAAATACAAAAAGAAAAGATAAAAAGGAAAAAGGTACAAAATAAACCTAAAAAATTAATCTAAAAACAAATATTTTCACATAAAACCAAAATTAATAGATATTTTCAATGATGTTGTAGTAATAAGGGTTGTCGCTCACTCGGATGTTTTAATTTAATTAAAAAGGTTTAACGAAAATAATAAACAAAAGCGAGAATCACCGGGTCTAGGATTCCACCGCATTCATATTAATAGGTTCAATTATTATTCTTCAAAGAATTATCGCTCAAAACAACAAGGACTCTTATTTTTGCCAATGTAGATTCTCCAAACATTAGTATTTGGGCCATCAAACATTTAAGCAAGCATTCTAATAAAATGATAACTAATTTTTCAAAAATATTTTAATTAGTGCAAAAGTCAAATAAAGAATTAATTAAAATTACCCACATATGAAATAATTCCTGTCTAAACATAATAGGGGCTTGCTTGGCTATAAAGAAAAACGCTCAAAATTCATTTTTATTTCCCAAATGGTGTTTACAAAGAAGATAAAATGAGAAAATCAAATTAAACCGGAATTCACAACGTTTATAAGCGTTGCAACCCCACTTTACAAAGAATAACAGTAAACTGTCGTAGATGACAGTCTTATCTCTTACGCACAAACAATGTTGTTTTACGACCGTCCTTGCAAGTCTGTTCTTCGTGTTCTTCACTATTTTTTCTGCCGCTGCCTGCAGATTTCTCTCAAGAAAGAATTCTCTCGACTCAGTAGCTTCCCAATCACTCGATAATCCTCTATGCACCGGAACCCTTTATATAGCCAACAGGCCCAATAAATCTCGCTCAATCACTCCAGATAATCCTTCATTACTCGGCACTAAAAGAATATTTTCTTGAGATATTTTCTTCCCTTTCTTGTCTTCTAACGCTTTCAATCAATGTTTACACGCTCCCATCATGCTTCCAACACATCAGAGAATGAGTCCACACGCTGAAAACACATGCAATCCTTCAAAACTACACCAACAGAGATCCGCGTATTGCTCCAACCTCCGGGTTCATGGTATGTCCACGTGACTACCTCTTCAATCGATACCAGGGCACATACATATTTTTGATAAAACAAGTCGTTTTCAACTAATTCCAATCGAATATCCGATTAAATCATTCCGAACCACTTCACAAATGTATGATGAACAAACCAAAAACCCGTGAACCCCGATTTCTTTGAATCCGATTATCCAACCAATTATGAACAAATCTAAGACCATTACCAACCCGTTTATCTCAAACAAGTCCAACAAAACCAAATATAGTGATTGAATCTATTTGAACACGTCTAAAAATCCATCCCTAGTTTTGTACGTTCTTTTTTATCCCATTCGAATTCTAGCCAATTTTTGTTGAAACGAAGCATTTCTGTTTTGGGTCTTAGGAACAAACCCATTTGAATTTAGCCATTTAGTCTCGTTATAACACCTTCAACTAAATGAAAACCAATATTCCCGCCAAAATTCATATTTCAAAAGGTTGAAGATGACCGCCCCTTATCCGATCCGAGAGTTATTTTGGGTGCCCTTATCCAAAACCGAGAGTTAAAATGAGTCCTCCTAGGTACAAAACCACTTTTCGAGCAACTTTCTCCATAAGAGCTTATTTCACAAAAACACCTACAAACAAGTTTATTAGTGATAAAATGAGTCCCAACTAATGTATTTATGGGTGAAAATGCGTCGCACTTTCGTGCTCATCATCGTATTACTATATAGTATTCGATTATGGACATTTGAGATTTCGAGCTAAGTTTTACTCGCTTACATATTTCTCGAAATATGTGTTGGTAAGCTTTCGATTCAACCTAGTTCATCTTATATTCTTGACGAAAGTCAAAAGATGATCATGTAAAAACTGCCGAGTAACATCTTACATGGTTTGTGTGAAACAATCATTTGGTGTAGACTTGAAATGTTTTGTTATGATTATTTCAATAACTTGAAAATTGCTTTGATGCTAATGGTGTGTGAAAACGGCTATTTTCATCCTCTAAGAAAGTTTTAATGATTGAAATAGAGTTTAGAACTATTGGATTATGAACATAGTATGCTTTCTTGCATGTATGTGATCCGTGACCGGAACTATAGTATGCATACCCGTATGCGTACTTGTAGTTGCGAAATTCCGTGTACCAAGTACACAACCGGTAAGCGTACTTGCGTAAGGTATAGGTCCGGGAATTTATGCTGGGTTTTGGAAGTGTACTAAGGTATGCGTACCCATTCGCGTACAGGCGAACCCAAACTCAGACTGGTTACTTAGGTATGCGTACCGTATGCATACTTGAGTGGTTAAAGTTCTAAAATCGGTTGGCTCATGAACCAATACATTTATATATTAAGGAATGCATTCTTTGCAAATCGTGACTATAATGTTCATGAATTAATTCGAGTGAATCAAACCGATTTTGTTTCAATTGTGTTCTTGTATACTTCTATGAGAATATATCAATTGAACAACTCTATAACTAGTTTCATTTGAGTCATTTGAACTAGTTGTGATTAAGATGAATAAGGTTGATATGAGAGTGTTCATATAGCTAACCTTGGTGAACTACTGTTGAGTCAACATGGTGTATACGTTTAGGTATGGTTTCTCAAACCTAAATGAGGGTACATTTCATTTGTGTATAACAAGCTAAGTTGGATCTAATTGTTGAAAGATATTAGCTTGAGTCTAATCAGGTTTTCATCTAACGGTGAATATTGAATGCTTTGTTACCAAGGTAACTTAGATTGAAAACCCTGATTTGAAAACTATATAAGGGAGAACTCTAGCAACCGGGAAACCTAATCCCCACACCTCTTGTGTGATACTAGTTGCGACTAGAGTCGATTCTCCTTTAACCTTAGTTTTTTCACGAAACCCTGTAGGTTAATGACTTAAAGAACGAATAAATTCGTTAACAAACAATTTATAGGAGTAACCAATAAATTCATTACAAACAATCTCTAGGGCCTAAATAGAATATCCTAAACTACACATACATGGCAATCATCATCATTGAAAATGCGAAGTCCCGTAACGAATCCGTAATAGCATCCTGGAAACAAAAAAGAAACTTCAAAACATCAATTCTAAGATCAACAAGCTAAAACACTAGACAAAAATATATCATACCGTTCTCCAAATCATCTCTACTTTTTGGATGTGCTTGAAAAGACAATACCCAATTCACAACTTGTTCTTTATCGGCCCTAAAATTCAAGATAATCAGATAACTAATCAAAAAATCAATTTAAAGACTAAAATGAATTGTAGCAATTATGAATTGTAAGTTCATAAATTGCCTTAAGGACGTCTAAACCAGAGAGAACAAAGTAACAAAAACCTAAAGTCTATTAAATTACCTTTAGATGCTTGATACATGGTTAGCTACCGAATCTTTTCACGAACTGAAATTAAAACAAAAAAATTGTTATAATCGAAAACCTTAATACAATTAACAGAAAAGAGATCTTGATTTGAAGAAACCCTAACCTGTTTTTTTTTTGTTGATGAAGAACATCGAGTCATCATCACCAGAAAACTCTAAAACCAAATCTAAGAAGCAAAAGCACAAATTAAATAAAACCCAGATATATGTAGAGTTTCTCCATTATACTAGCAAACTAACCTCACGAAACAAAAAAATTTCCAGGAACCCTAGATTAAGCAATTAAACACAGTAATCATCTTCACCTAAAATGAAATGGTTTTCTTATCTCGATCGAGATTTTGACGGAATATTTAGTTGTTAATGGAGTTTTTCAGACTGAGAGAAAATGAGAACTTAAGAGTTCTTCAGACTGAGATGCAGAAGTCGCCGCTAGAGAAAGAAGAAGGGCAAGTGAAGAGTGATTAAGATGAAGGGAGGTAAGTGTATATGAGTTAGGGTTAACTCGACGCCATAGATTTTATCTTAAAAACTTATCTACGGCTGCGGTTAACACATGTAAATACACTTATAAATCTAGGTGTTACCAGGCACACACTCGAGACGCACACGTGAAGTTCTGGTGTTGCCTGGCACACAAGCAGTCAGCACATGTGGAATGCTCAGCAGTTGCGAATTGCAAAAGCTCATGAGCGATTGCTATAATTTAGCAACCGCAGTAAAGCTATTGCGAATATTTGAGCGATTGCTAATTCGAATCACGTAAGAGTTGTTACAAATTTTGTTGCTAATCCCGAAAAAATAGTGTAGTGAGTATGCTTGAAGATATTGTTAGAAAGAACTCAATTAGAGAAGAACGTTTAATCAAAGCTCATTCATCAGAAATTAACAGTCATCATGTTGAAAAAGAGAAACTTGTTGCATTTATTCGATGTGCCCAAGAATAGTGTAACACTTTGAAAAAGGAAAACTCTGTTTTGATGAGTAAGTCCTCATCTGCACCTTCTTCTGATACTCACAAGGCTTTACCCAGCGTGAAAAAAATTCCCTCCAAGGAATTACCCACTGTGAATCACTTGCAAAATTCGCATGTGCCGGAAAAGGTTATGAGTCAAGGCAATTATGTTTCTAATCCACGATGATGTTCCTTCTGTGGAAAAAAAAAATCATTATGCTCTTCATTGTTTTGCTAGAAAGAAACAAATCTCCTGGGTCTTCATTATTTGCTTCTTTCTACCTCAATGGAATAAATCGTCAATGCTACGGTGAATTTCTTTTCTATAGAAAACCAGAATTTTTATAAGAATGAAATCTCTTCAAGGAATTATCACATGTTAGAAGTTCCTATCAATGGTATAAACTATTGTGACATGAATGAACATTCTATGTGCTTATAAGAACAAGTCTGGCAAGTCTAAATCGAGAAGATGGAAGTCCTTCAACTCTTCTCCCCTGGAACCGATCTCTAGAGGTCCTAGACTTAGTCCTCGGAAAAATCCTTCCGATGGACTCTTAAAAGGTTTTATGACAAATTCTTATGGAATAAGTTATAACCAATGGAAAAGAGGGAATACACGTCACAAACGCACAAAAGATTGGTACAACTTTTCTCCCATAAGTCATAGTGAGATTACTTCTCAATCCTTTACCTGATCTCAGGTAATCTCATCCTTGTATCTATCTTGAGAGTTGCAAGGATGATGATTGTGGGAGTCTCAAGATTAATTGTATGTTCTTATGCGTTCTTGATCTTAATGATCATGTGTCATGCTCTAATTCTTTGAGCATTGTTAACAAATAGTGTGTTTTCTCATGTTGGATATTTTCCAAATCCTTTCTTCTTCTGTGACCGGTCCACGAACGTCTGTGTCCCCTTCATATGAGTTCATAGTGTTTCCATAAAAAGAGATACATTCTCATGTTTACAAACATATATATATATATATATATATATATATATATTCTATATTGTGTTATTCTATCCAAACTTATATGGATAACTCTTCAAGATTTCAAGAGATTATGAGTCTTGACATGGAGGAGGACACTCAAGAACGTGATTTGATTCAAGAACTTGTTCTGAAGAAGATGCTTACTTGGAAAGAGCACAACTTCTGGATTGATAAATCTGTCAAGGATTTAACTTTTTTTCGGGATGATTCAAAGGTAGAGTTTGCAAATCTTCAATCAAAATAAATCATCTTTTAGATGGTCAGGCGTAATCCTTTCTAATCAACAGATCTTGATACGGAATCGAAGAAACTCATCATCGATCGCATTAAGGCTAGACAACTTGCTCGTGTTGTTGATCGCAAAGTTAGTGTTCTAACTCATGAACATGGAGTTTCAACGGTCAAGAGAGTCGAGGAAATCAGTGACACCTTGTATGATGGATTCATTGAAATGTATGGAGTTATCAAAGAACAATAATTTTTGTATAGGAAACTTCTTATGAGAATTTATTCTTGTGTTTTTAAGAAGGATAACTAGGGTTTGGAATATCCATTATTGTGATTACACATAGATATTGCCAACGTTTTCATCTTGAAATGTTTTTAGATTTATTTATTTAAATTCTAAGTTATTTGGAAGATAATGAAAAGACGAGGGTACCCAAATATAGCTCAATCTAAAACTTTTCCACCTATAAGTCCTTTCTCCGAAAGCGATTGTCTATGGACTGAGTCGAGACAATACAACTAATCGGTTCACACTTCGTATGATCGTCTATGGATACGAGATCGAGACAATACAACAAAGAAGTATGTTTACTTGATAAATGGTTCGAACTTAACCAAACACAATAGGATTACTATCAAGTAAATATGAATTAACGTTTGTGTATTTTACTTCTAATTATAATAAAAACAATTATAATTGCGGAAATAGAAAAGTAAAAGACACAACAAGATTTTGTTAACTAGGAAACCGCAAATGCAGAAAAACCTCGGGACCTTGTCCAGAATTGAATACTCTCAGGATTAAGCCGCTATACAAAATCAAACCAACTTCGTATAGTTGAGACCAAGCAACTAAACCTATAGTTCACCTAGTTCCATCTGTATTCCCACGCCTCTAACTTGTAATAAGTCACGTAATTGGAACAATTCCTTTGGTTCGTATTCCAAACAGTAAAGGAACAACAAATCTGTTTGGTAACAACTCTTTTTGAACCAAGTGATGTGATTTCGACAAAAGGCTCTTCCGTTTATCGCAATAAACTCCTTTGTCGGGTCCTTAGATATATCTAATAACAACTACCAAAGTAATTGTCAAGATTTTGCAATCAATACTTTGAATCACAAAGAATTGTATTGATGCCGATCTACTCAACTAATCAATCCAATCTACCACAAGGATAAACCGATTATAGTTGGATCCTCTTTAACCGAAACAAGTATTGTCACACCAAAGATTATGAATCCAAATCAGAAATCTTCTTCGCCTACAAATCTTCTTAGATCTTCAATAAATACATGCACACAATCAACTTGAATCTCTTGTGATCAATCACATACAAAACGGAGTCTGTTAACAATGAATTATCACAAGACGTCTTTAGATCTACAAACAGTCTAAAGATCCCCGTCGAAACTTCGATCTAGTTTGAGTGAATCTTATATCAGAAAAGAAGATTCTCAAGCATAAACAAACTAGGTGCAATCAAAGTTCAACAACCGTTAGTCAATCAAATCAATCGAAAACTAATAATAAACCGCAATTATCTAGTTTCCCACCAACGGTACTAATAGAGCTTCTCAATCCCAAATAAGTCTTTAAACCGAGCGGCCGTAAGAGATTTCTCCTAATTAGGTTACTTTCCTCTCCGAATTGGCGGCTCCACCAGTAACAACACAACTAGGTAGTTTTGCTGGCTCTAAGGATTAGTTTGCTCGAAATGAAAACTTTGATATTTATAGACCAAGGAAGTTTGGACACCAAGGAATTTCCAAAACAAAAAATATTCTCAAGATATGCAATATTTTCCAAATTCGGTTTCCATAATTCCTGGAAATGCTTTGTCCAAACATTGACCGAAAATCTCTTAGAAAATCTCCAACTAGTAAATGCACATTACTAATTTTCATTTTCCAAAAATAAAATTAAAAACCTTAATTAAAAGATTCTCAATTTATTTTTCGATCCGGGATTTTCCTTTAGCTATTAAGGAATATCTTTGAAAAATAAAAGATACGCGTTACTGCACATGTTCAAAGTATGTCGACATCTTTACTTTGTAAGTCCTCTTTCATACTTAGAATCTTGAAACCGATTTGCCACACTTCCAAACAAGCTTAGAATTGGTTCACCTGACTTTCAAGAACTATGTGATTGATTAAGAACACTCAATCACCAAACTTGGTTTCACGGTTCTACCAAAACAAGTTTCGGTTCTACCTCCATATGGGTACTGGAATTAGTCACACTAGCTTTCCAAAATTCAGTTGACTAGGTACTAGGATCGGTTCCCACATATATATATATGTTATCTAACTTGTATTTGTTGCACATGTCCATAGAATCGGTTCCCAATATCTAAAAACGTGTTGCACATGTTCATTGGATCCGTTACCAATAACTAAAAACTATTGCACCTCTTACAAGGATCGACTCCCCTTTGGGATCGGTTGCACCTCTTACTAGGATCGGTTCCCCTTTGCCTAGAGTTGGTCATACCAATTACAAAAAATCGATCATACCATCTCATGTGATTACTTAAGATCGGTTTCACTAATAAAAGTCATACCAATACAAAAGTCAGGCCTTGTAAATAGTTTTACCAAGAACATAAACAAGTGATGAGCGGTTATACTAATCACACATTGGTAGTTCAAAAGATATGCAATGAATAACAATACCAATAAGCCTAGCGATTTCCCTTTCGATTCACAAAACAAGTTCATGAATTTACTTCCTTTTAAACGAATGTAAAAACATTGTTTCCTAGGATGAAATCTTCACCTCATACCCCTACATAATCACAATAGCATTCAAACGATTATGTCGATGTCTTATATACGAAGTTCAAAAGATAAGCGTTATACTTCGTATTGTATTCCTTAATACTACGTCTAACTAGAGTATAATCATTCATGCTTCATAGATTATGTTTTCAATATGCACGACTTGAAAGATACGTTAGGGAATGAAACAGTTCAAGTCAAATATTACTAACCTCAAGTGGAAGGATGATGTTGTCGTTGTAGCTCCTTACTTCTTCACTTCTTCAAGTCTTCACGTAATACTAGTAATGTCTCATATCCTAATACTTACAAGCTAACCTATACGAAATTGACTCTAGTACATAATCAAGCGACTCTTTAAATGAGTTTTGGCTCACTAAAATATGACAACCAAACTTGACATACCAACGCTTAGTGGGTTCAACCGAGTTATGCTCGAACAAATGATTTTTGTAGTATTAATCTTTATGGTTTTATATATTTCAAATTGTTATGGGATATGTTGTTTACGTCCATGAACCTTGACTGTCCCATTTATTTTTTAAATTTAACTCTATTATATGTCGATATGAAAGTATTGATAAAAGATAAAATGAACTTTTGACTACAAAAGTTAAGCCTATTATGTCATTATGCAAATATTGATGGAAGATAGGATGAACTTTTCTTTACAAAGATTAAGTCTATTATATGTCATTGTGCTAATAGAATAAATCTTTGATTATTCCGCAGTATTGGCCTTTCCCTGATCCACATCTTTGTGTATATACTGTGCGGCTCCGTAAGTTCTCTTATGTGTTGAGCGTGGCCAATTGAATTGATCATTTTCCATGTAGTTAATTCAATTGACATTTTTGGATACAAATTCATGTTTCATGTTATTTTTAGATGTCCAAAGAAATCCTTCTTTTCTTGTAAAAGTAAGGTCGCTCTTGTTGTTCTTTCGGGAATTACATTTGATGGGGGTGAGTTCTTATTTGAACTTGTGCTTAATTGCCAAATCTTTGTGGGGAGTACGGCTGTGGAATATTGTAGGAGTTATCTTGTATCTTTATAAACTCCTTGATGAATACACTAAGTTTCGACTACGTGAAATCATCGAAACAAGTTGGTATGTTGTCCTCTTTTGGTCATGAAGTATCTCTATGAAAATTTCATGAGGATCCCACTAGTTTTCGTACCTTTGCCAATTTATATTGACAAAAGGGGGAGAATTAATATGTAGTTCACACTACAAATACATATGGTTTACGGATCATTATGTAAGGGGGAGTGGTTTTCATTGTGAGATGAAGTATTGACTAAGGGGGAGTGATACATATCACCATAGTATTGTTGTCAAAGTTGTGATACAATTAGACTTTGATGTTGTGTAATAATACTATGACACTGTATAACAAGGATTGAGAGCAATTATTTTCTCATTATTATAGCTACGGATCTTCAAAAACTATGATACTGAGTTGAACACATTTAAAATCATTGGAATACTTGGAAGTGACGAAGATTTCGAGTAATGTTGAAGAACCAAGGAGATCAAGCACTTGGATTATAAGCTACAAAGTTTATTTATTTTGTAATCCATATGTATTGATAATTTTGTCACTAAAATTGACTATGGGGGAGATTGTTAGAGCACTGCTCGGTCGAACTCGCAAGCGTTGCTATCTCAAGCTTGTTTGTTAGTGTTAGTGATCAAAACTATAAGTCTTGATTTCTAGTCTACTGATAGTGATGTCTCGGACTAGGATAGAATGTGTAGTTGAGCATTAGACTTCACAACGTTCATCAATTGAAGACGAAGAACTACTAAGGATATCGTGTGGAACTTCATCAACAAAAGGTATGTGGATATTAAAACTCATCTATCACTTGGAAAGTCTTTTTTTTACTGTATCTCCTATATTGAGACAAAAGTCGTATTACTATATAGTATTCGATTATGCACATTTGAGATTTCGAGCTGAGTTTAACTCGCTTACATATTTCTCGAAATATGTGTTGGTAAGATTTCGCTTCAACCTAGTTCATCTTATATTGTTGACGAAAGTCAAAAGATGATCATGTGAAAATTATCGAATAACATCTTACATGGTTTGTGTGAAACAATCATTTGGTGTAGACTTGGAATGTTTTGTTATGATTATTTCAATAACTTGAAAATTGCTTTGATGCTAATAGTGTTTGAAAACGGCTATTTCCATCCTCTAAAAAAGTTTCAATGATTGAAATAGAGTTTAGAACTATTGGATTATGAACATAGTATGCATTATTGCATGTATGTGATCCGTGACTGGAACTATAGTATGCATACCCGTATGCGTACTCGTAGTTGTGAAATTCCGTGTACCAAGTACACATACCGGTACGCTTACTTGCGTAAGGTATAGGTCCGGGAATTTCTGTTGGGTTCTGGAAGTGTATTAAGGTATGCATACCCGTTCGCGTACAGGCAAACCCAAACTCAGGCCGGCTACTTAGGTATGCGTACACGTATGCATACTCGAGTGGTTAAAGTTCTAAATCTACTGGTTCATTAACTAATACATTTATATATTAAGGAATGCATTCTTTGAAAACCGTGGCTACAATGTTCATGAATTGATTCGAGTGAATCAAATTGATTTTTCTTCAATTGTGTTCTTGTATACTTCTATGAGAATATAGCAATTAAACAAATCTATAACTAGTTTCATTTGATTCATTTGAACTAGTTGTGATAAAGATGAATAAGGTTGATATGAGAGTGTTCATATAGCTAACCTAGGTTAACTACTGTTGAGCCAACAAGGTGTATACGTTTAGGTACGATTACTCAAACCTAAATGAGGGTACATTTCATTTGTGTATAACAAGCTAAGTTCGATCTAACGGTTGAAAGATATTAGCTTGAGTCTAATCAGGTTTTCATCCAACAGTGAATATTGAATGCTTTGTTACCAAGGTAACTTAGATTGCAAACCTTAATTTGAAAACTATATAAGAGAGAACTCTAGCAACTGGGAAACCTAATCCCCACACCTCCTGTGTGATACTAGTTACGACTAGAGTCGATTCTCCTTTAACCTTAGGTTTTTCAGGAAACCCTGTAGGTTAATGACTTAAAGACTTTATTGGGACTGTGAAGCCATACCCAACTATTTTCTCTCGTAGTTGCCCATTCCGATCTTACTTCTTCTATCGTGATTGAGTATTATCTTTGCTAAGAATTGCTTGAGATTTATCTCCGATAGGTAAGATTAAAAGTAGTCACAAACATCTTCGTCTCATCGTTTGCGATTCCACAATATCTTGTTTCGCCACCATACGATTAAGATTATTGTGAGGTGATTGATAATACTAGGGTGTTCTTCTGGAATATAAGTCCGGTTTATCAATTGCTTCTTGTGCGCCTTGATTTATCAAAAGACGGAACAAAACTTGTAGGTATTTCTGTGCGAGACAGATTTATCTATTCCAATAGACTTTTCTGTGTGAGACAAATTTGTTTATCAAGTCTTCGAGTTTGGGTCATAGCAACTCTTAGTTGTGGGTGAGATCAGCTAAGGGAATCAAGTGAGTAGAATCCTGCTGGGGTTCATAGACGTAAGGAGCGCAATTGTACCTTGATCAGTGTGAGATTGATTAGGGCTCAACTACATTCCAGTCCGAAGTTCATTGGTAATAGGCTGGTGTCTGTAGCGGCTTAATACAGTGTGGTGTTCAAAGCTGGACTAGGTACCGGGGTTTTTCTGCATTTGCGGTTTTCCTCGTTAAAAAAATTCTGGTGTTTGTGTTATTTCTTTTCCGCATTATATTTTGTTATATAATCAAAATATCACAGGTTGTGCACTAAATCGATCAATTGGTAAATCCAACCTTTGGTTATTGATTGAAATTGATTGATCCTTGAACATTGGTCTTTGGTACCGTTCAAGTTATTTCTCTTATATTCAATCGGGCTCGCAAATTTCCTATTTGCTAATTGCATATTGAATTGAGAGATAGAGATATAAAACTCTTTGATATACTTTTCTCTAGATTAAGTTTGACTGTCTGGTTGATCCTCTTGAAAGTATATTGGAGTTTGTCTATTCAGATTGCCAAACGAAATATTGGTTGTGGTTGTTAGACCCTCGCTTTTTCAATATTGCATGCTAGTATAGAGCCTAACGCCTTCAGGACGTCACGCTGCTCGTTGTTCCCTGACTACGTAGAGAGACTGTTTATAGAATCTCTTAATGATTGGGACGTTCCTAGACATATTGTTAGAGAGCTTAACACCTTCAGGACGTCATGTTGCTCGTTTTTCCTTGACTATACACCCCCTTAGAAAGAGTATGATTCTTCAATTATATCATACCACGATTCTGCAAATAGATTAATTCTAGCGTGTCATTCATCAACTGAATTCCTAGAAAAAGATCTATTCTATCTCATTACTCTGTTCCATGGCTAATCCTCAGCTGGATTCCATGGATTAGTGATAGATAACCCTTTTATCTCATTACTCTGTTTCATGACTGATCCTCATATGTATTCCATGGATAGATACTCAACTCATTTTTATTACTCCGTTTCATGAATTCTTCTCAGCTGAATTTCATGAATTAATAATAAATATTCACCGATCGGGGGTCTGGGCCACCATCTAGTAAGCCCCGAGAAAATGGTGTAAGTGTGCTTAGCAATAATGAACGAACGAACACCCAAATGCACGAACGAGCATTCAAAATATGGACAAACGAGGAACCTGTGCAAAATAGGAAAGAAAATAATATTAAATAAAATAAACGAGAGGCATGGGACCGGGCCCACCGGCCGGCCGGTCATGCTGTCGTGGCCGGTCTCTTTCTTCCATTATTTTATTTTATTTTAATTATTATATTATTTTCCTCATCTCATGAAGACTCCTTCATTTGAGCAAACTCCCTCGTTTGAGCAAAATTCTTAGTTTCTCCATATTTTTCCTTCAAACGGTGAAAAAATAGTAAAAAATAGGGAAAGGTGTCATGGGACCGGGCCACCTAGCCGGCCGTCCATGACCTAGCCATGACCGGTCCCACACCTTTACAAGTCCTTATTTTCTCATATTATTATTTCCTTCATCTCATGAAACGCCATCGTTTGAGCAAAAACCCTAGTTTTTCACAAATATTGCTCAAACCATGAAAAAGCCAAAAAGTCAAATGGTCACATGACCCACTAGGCTTCTCATGTCAAAAATTAAAATATTATTATATTAATATTCTCAAAATATTGGTCGCACGAGCAAAGTTCTACTTGCTCATTCGAGAAAAATTGAGAGTTTCAGTCAAGATCAAACTCTTACGAAAATCCAAAATATTGCTCAAAAGCGCACCAGAAAATACCAAAACTATTAGGACTGAGACATGGGAAGTATGGTGACACGAGCATGCCACCTTGACCGACCAAGGTCGGCCCTTAGGCTTGTAAAGATCCGGTCCCATATTCTTTCATAATTTTGACCTAATTAACTCTCAACAGTTCATATTGGGTCCAAACTCTCTCCAACCAACTTGGAATTTACTCAATCAACCACCAGCTGGACCCACGACCACCAAGGGCCGGTCCCATGACCCCTTGGCCGGTTCTCATCTCTCAATTATTAGGTTTTATTACCTAACGCTCAAACGAGCAATATTTTAATAAATGATTAAACCAGCATTTAATCATCCTTTCACCAACCGGTCAACAAAGACTTTAGTGCATGCTCACTCAAACACGTGGGCGCTACATGGTCGGCCATCATCCCATGTAGCCGGTCCCTCCTTCACTCAGTGGCTTATTTTCAATAAATCATCAATTGATCAGCAATCAATCAAAATTAGGGTTTCGAACTGAATGCTCTGTAAATCATAATTCTGAGCAAGATAAAACACTAATAATTTTATGTTGATCCAAAGAATCAACATCTTGATTAATTATATAATATTCGGTCTAGCTACCAATATTTTAATCAATATTTTATTTGGTCATGCTACCAATAATTAGTCAAATGACCAATATTTGCTCAGACGAGGAATATTGATTCAACTATCAATATTCAGTAATTCATCAAACGAGCAATATTTGCTCAGAAGAAAAATATTGATTCAATTAATTTATCAAATGAGCAATATTTGTTTATACGAGGAATATTGATTCAACTATCAATATTCAGTAATTCATCAAATGAGCAATATTTGCTCAAACGAGCAATATTTGCTTAGACGAGGAATATTTGCGTAGACGAGGAATATTGATTCAACTATCAATATTTAGTAATTTATCAAATGAGCAATATTTGCTCAGACGAGCAATATTGATTCAACTATCAATATTAAACAATGCATCATCATACGAGCAATATTTGCTCATACTATCAACATTCATCATGTTGAGATCCAATTATTGACATTTATTCAAGAACTATACGTCCCAGCAGACATATTCAATTCATGAATCATAGAGCATTCGACAACCATGCTTGTCTGAACAATACTTAGACTCGTCGTCTAGTGAAGTCAATAACCGACTAATTCAATACACGTCTGCCTTACATACACCACAAATCATGAGACATCAATTATGTCACATGGGGGGGATATTAATTAGGGTTTTGGTCTGGAGGCCTACGTAACGTGTGTTCATCCACAATGAGAAATGTGAGTAAGTCGTGCAAGCGGTTGAGGGAGTCAGCAAAGTATTGGGTGGATAATCAACCAAGTCAGCAAATTTGGAACTGGTTTAACCACGATTTCCACTTCCCCACTCTTCCACTCGAGCAACCGTCACACTTACTGGAGATCAATGTGTCCACGTTCTAGAAATATATACGGGAATTATCACGACAATTCTCATCTGAACAATCACTCTCAATTGAGCAGAATTCAAACTTATTCGAACCAAGCAGTTCATTGCATACACCTACAACACATTCATAATCCTTGATCACCATTGATCTCACACACTTTTCAACTTCCCTCTTACAGATCAACCCTCTTCCCTCTTTGTGACCGAATTGACTCTGGAACGGCCATTTCTTGGTTTAAGCCGGAGTCCTACAGATTGATCTCTCGAACTCAAATCACTCCCGTGCAGTATATATGTTTGAGGTTAAGCAATTGCTCGGTTGAGGAGTCTTGTCCGCACGGTCGTCTTCTCACTTTCCTAAAAAACCAGTAAATCGTTTTTCCCCATCTACAAAACTTAACTCTCTCATGAGAGATTAAGCCCTTGCTCCTCAAGGCACATATAGCCACGATTTATAGTATACGTCCCTGCGAGATACTTCTGGTCGTGATGCCGTGATTCCTAATACACATACTCGACGAGATACTGCTGATCACGTAGGTTATGTAGAGCTTAAAACGTCCCCGGCAGACTTATGAACCAGAACAACCACAATTCCAGCATGTCTTCGCGAGACGCAGCTGACTTTGATGCCATGATTCCTAATATACATCCCCACGAGATACTGCTGGTCATGTAGGCTCGGTAGATGCGTAAAAACGTCCCCGACGGAATTATGACCCAGAGCGGAGACATACATGTCTCTTGTAAGCACGACTAACCCTATTTGAGATCAAGGACTGATTCCTGCAATACATCATCGCGAGATACACTGATCATGTCTACTCTAGGCTATGACTCGACTTACTGAGGCTTACGAATAAATCCTAGGACATCCCCGCGATATACGTTGGTTATTCTGCTTCTGGGACCTTTCGACAAACTCCTAGAACATCCTTCCGAGATACACTGGTCATGTCGGCCCTATAAATACGGACACAATTGACTCCTAACACATCTCTGCAAGATATGCTGGTCAAAGACAAGTTAGCCGAAGTCTCACAGAGATATTATCAGGCGTGCAAGCCTTATTTTCTCTCCCAAACATGTCATAGATAACTTCGGAGAGATTCTGTCGCTTTGGCTAAGTCTCGAACAGACTCTAACTTGTTGGCCAAATATCAGACGGCCCCAAACTTGTTGGCCAAATATCAGACGGCCTCAACACATCATCACAAAGGCTGACTCAACTTCATACAAATTGGGGGATATAGGGTTTTGGTCTGGCGGTCTACAACACGTGTGAGAAATACTCGGGCCTATTTCTCACCACAGAAGAGAGTAAAAGCGGTGGAATAATGAGATACACTCAACCTAGTTTATATCTATCTATTCCTAAAGAGTTTGGGGAATTGCTCCGCACGGCACGACAAGCAATCCTTATCTTTAAAAAAGCGGGGCTCTAACAACCACACCCAATATTTCGTTCGGCAATCTGTACAGACTAACTCCAATATAATTCCAAGATAATCAACTATATAGTCAGACTTAATCAAGGAAAGATATCCAAGAGTTATATTTCTTTCTCAAATCAATCAGCAAATCAACAGGATAGAATCCATGAACTGATTGGTATGAGAATAACTTGTACGGTATCAAAAACCAATGTCCAAGCGTCAATCAATTTCTATCCAACAAACAAGGTCGGATTTACCAATTGATTGAACTATGCACAACCTGTGATATTTTAATTATATAAAAATATAATGCGGAAAAGAAATAACATAGACGCTAGAAGTTTTGTTAAAGAGGAAACCGCAAATGCAGAAAAACCCTAGACCTAGTCCAGTTTTGAACACCACATTGTATTAATTCGCTAAAGACACTAGCCTACTACAAGTAAACTTCGGACTGGAATGTAGTTGAGCCCTAACCAAGTATCACACCGATTAAGGTACAGTCGCATTCCTTACGCCTCTGAATCCCAACAGGATTCTACGCACTTGATAATCTAGGTGAGCAGGAACCAATTGATAATCCGGTCTTATATTCCCGAAGAACAGCCTGGAAATATCAATCACCTCACAATAACTTAACCATATGGTAGTAGAAGAAGTTATTGTGGAATCACAAAGAATGAGACGAAGAGCTTTGTGATTACTTTTTATATCTTACCTATTAGAGATAAATCTCGAGCAAATCTTAGAGAAGATAGTACTCAATACGATAGAACAAGTAAGATCAGAACACGCAACTGTAGAGAAAATAGTTGGGTCTGACTTCACGAATCCCAAATGAAGTCTTCAAGTCGTTAACCTAGAATGGTTTTAGAAAAACCTAGGTTAAAGGAGAATCGAATCTAGTCGCAACTAGGACACACGAAAGTGTCGGGATTAGGTTTTCCAGTTGATAGAGTTCTCCCTTATATAGTCTTTCAAATCAGGGTTTGATTACAATCAAAGCTAGGTTAGCTTAGAAACAAAGCATTCAATATTCACCGTTAGAAGAAATCATGATTTAGGATTCAAGCTAAGTTTGCTTAAAACCAAAGGAATATCTCTCCACCGTTAGATGGTCTTAGCTTGTTACACACAAATGAAATATACCTTCATTTAAATATGGGTAACCGTACCTAAACGTGTATATTGAGTTGGCTCAACAATAGTCAACCGAAATTACCCATATGAACACTTTTGTCTTAACCATATTCATCTAACACTTCTAGATCAAATATGATGATCAATCAATCATGAAAGATAATCAATTGAATCTAATTGTGTTACTCATAGAGTTGTTCAATTGTAGATATCTCATAGAAGTATATAAGAACCAATTGAATCAAATCGGATTGATTCATAATTTTACAAAGTACTTATACTGAAATCAATTCATGAAAAATAAGCCACGGTTTGTAAAGATTGCATTCCTTAATTTATTAGTGTATTTTTTCATGAGTATGAAAACATACTTAATCGATTTTAGAACTTAACAACTAAGTTTGCAAACTGGTATGCAAACTATAGTATCCGAACTTGGTCTTGTCCAGCCATTTGCAAATGGGTACGCAAACAGCCGTCCTAGATCTAACTCAGGTAGAACCGTTCGGATACTGGTATGCAAACTTGGTTCCCGGATTTTAACAGTTAAAACCGTTCGCATACTGGTATGCAAACAAGGTTTTTCGCACCTGAATCATACCAAAACAGTTTGCATATTGGTATGCATACTGTATTGTCTCCAGACAAAGGTTAATTGTTCTAAACTCCCATTTCAATCATTGAAACATCCTTAGAAGACGAAAATAGCTGTCTCACACAAACGATTAGCTTATAATTAATTTTCAAGTGATCGAATGATTAATACGAAACTTTTCGCGTCGACATCAAATGGCTGTCTCACACAAATCATGTAAGATGTTTCAAGGTAATTTTCACATGATCATATTTTGACTTATTATTTAGTTTCCAAAAAATATATTGTTTCCAACTAAACTCGTCAAGAATAATGATGAACGTAGCTAAAGAAAAAAGCTTCCAACGCATATTTCGAGAAATAAATAAGCGAGATAAACTCAACTCGAAACATCAAATGTGTATAATATAAAAGTCTATATAGCTATGCGACTTAGTCTCATTAGGAGATAGAATAGAATAGACTTCTGAGTGATAGATTAGTTTAGTCTCCACATGCTTTTTGTTGATAAAGTTCCTCCAAGCTTCCCTCAGCAGATCTTCGTCTTCAATCGCTGAACGTCGTGAAGTCTAAATCTCAACTACACATTCTATCATAATCCGAGACATAATTACAAGTAGACTAGAAATCAAGACTTATAGTTTTGATCACCTAAACTTGACAAACAAACTTGAGATAGCAACGCTTGCGAGTTCGACCGAGCAATGCTCTAACAATCTTCACCGACCTGAGATTACAGAATTCAACTATAAATACTTCTTCTATTTCTCCAATATGACACATAACTTTATTATAAACTCTCGGAGTAATTCTTCTTCAAACCCTAGAATTCTATGATATCTCTCTTCATCTACTTCTCTCCCTAAGACCATCCCTAACCTCTCCCGTGACTGAAGCATCCCTTTGAACGGCCATTGTGCGTGGTTTAGGCGAAGAATGTTCTGCTCAACCTCTCGTAACTCACTTTTAGAAACCCTAGAATCCCACTTTATCCTCTCAACGGTTTTAGGTAACTACATTTTGGCAACCACGGTGAGAGGTTGTTGACTCAGTTACAGATCTCAATCATGATCATTATTAGGAAGGAAACGATTCCACCAATCTAAATACAAAAACGTTCCATTGATTCACTCTGTAAATCCATTACATATTTAGCCGAGAGAGTTATCCCTACTAGTAGTTTTCTCTTTCAGACGAGTGTTTGACCTTAGTGAATAGGTTAGTGCTTCCCAAATCACTTGGATCTCTCCCTAAAATGCACTAGTAACCCATTTCCATGAAAATCTGCTACTAATGCTTGAAAACATTGGGTAAAGACCAAGACGAGCTCCTGAGGACTCAAAAGAATCTTGCGAAATCTCAGATCGATATCCAGACTTATCTGAAAACGCCTTTAGAGTTACCAGTAGGGTTAGATCCAACAAATCTATATATAGTACATGTTTCCTAAAGAAGAAGTACTAAAACTGCTGAGAATATCACTGACAAGATTCAGTCTGTCTGCAATCGTCCTCACCGGATAATATGAAGCTCGTTACGAACGTGACATAGTAAAAGAGCAACAATTTAGTCGAACTTATCACTCTCGAGGACCAGATGACGCTATAAACTTGGATATTATGACGAATATTTTCTCCGAAATTCGTTTAGGTCAAGGGCCCTCAATCTGATCACAGGGGACTCATGAAGTAAACTTGGAGATTTATTATTTTACTTATAAATCTTTCATTACGTATCCGATTGACATAGTTTTTTTTTCTGTCGCATTTGTCTTTCGTCGTCTACAGAATAAACTTAGCAAAAACTTGGAAATGCTCCAAAAAAATCGTGACCCAGTCAAAAGCGTTGCAGAGCCACATAAGGTCATAAACCGCCAGCCAAGATACATCTTGTCATTATTCCAACTTCAGAGGATCATGACCAGAACACGACAAAGTATTAGACGAGAATAACTTCCAATACGATGCTCGGCTATTGCTCATACTTATCCGAAGGTTCAAAACCGCTGGTCGATATGCTATCTCAAGATACGTTCTGTCAGAAAGAGGAGGATCTAGCCCTAGTAATTACAACCAAGTCTCTGCGAGCCTCTAACTCAACTACACCAACGACCATCCATCTTTATTTTACGATGATATCTTAGTTCACTTAAGAGGGATAAATAGGATATCTTTGCATCCGAACAGATCAAGGGAAAAAAATCTACAGTGTTACTCGCGAGGTCAACTGTTCCGATAAATACTCCACTACTTGAGTTACAACCATAACCATCCATTGTCACTGAAGTAAACAAGGGAAGGATCCGAGATCGTTGCTCTAGGACACACGCTACTCATCCATACGCCTACTAGCGGTCCCCTCAGTCAAAGCCTCATCAAAATCTCGGAGAGATTCACATCTCTCTGCAAACTCTCAGAGAGATTCAAATCTCTCGGGAAATCTCAGACAGGGCCGAATATTCCCCATGATAGTCACGAGTCTCATGTAAGAATCGATCTCCTTTTCAGACTCTCCATACGAACATAGGCATCCCATGTCTTTTCACGTGACTCAATCTAGTCATTCTTACAAATCAGAGAATATCTCTCTATCTTGGCCAACTCGACTAAAGAGAATATTTCTCTCTCAACACATCATCACAAATGCCGACTTAGCTTTACACAAATTGGGGGATATCAATTAGGGTTTTGTTCTGGCGGTCTACGACACGTGTGAGAAATATCTGGCATATTTCTCACCGCATAAAAAAGATTAAGGCGGTGTAATAATGAGATAAAATCAACCTAGTTTATCTATATCTATTCCTGAAAAGACGGGAGAATTGCTCCGCACGACTCGAAAAGCAATCTTTATCTTTACCCATCTGGGATTAAAGAATTCAGGGAAAAAAAATCTCTCCTACATTAGGGATTATTGCTAGTTTCTTAAACTAACGATCGAACGAACGTCCGTTCCTAAAACAAGGGTTTTTACAAAACTCACTTCTATACATGCATATGTATACGTTATTTTAACATGAACAATTCATGAACAAGTTATCAACTTCTGAAAAAGAAATTAGAAAAAAAAAGTGTGCTACACCAATTTATGCTCATTAGACAATGCTCTATCATGCCACTGGGATCTTCGTTCAATTTATGGTTCGCTCATGCAATCGAAAATCCGGTAACATCTTATCTTACGACTAAGTTCAATTACTTATTTCGTTTATGACCAGAAAATCACCCTCCAGTGCTGACTGAGGAACATGATTGTCCCTCACTAAGCAGAGGACTTATTGTAGATGGTGTTTTCGACAAGGGCTAAAATCGTAAAACCATAATTGTATATGCTCCTGATCCAGCAGTCAGATGAGTATTGAGGCTCATGTCTCTCATTGAAGCATGAAAGCTCATGCCACAAGAATCTCTGACTGAGAATACTATCTCTCAGAGTATATGCAGATGTGTAGTCTCTCAGCTGAGGCAAACATATCTCATGAATACTGAGCAATTTCAGTAATTACTTCTATATAGATCGAAAGATTGGACGGCTCCTAGACAGCTTGCCTGCTAGTATAGAGCAATAACGTCTTCAGGATGTAACAATGTTTACCCTGACTATATAAAAGAAATATGACGCTTCAACAAGCTCATATCGCTCAATTCCTTAATAATTAATGCTCCTAAACGATCGTACTAGTATAGAGCCATCAATTTAATTATTTTAAAATCATTAGATTCATTAACTGAATCCCTGGAAAATATTCTACGATTTTCATAATATTTCGTTAATTTAATTCATGGTTCTTCCCAGCAGAATTCCATGGGTTAGTAATAAATATTCAACACATGGGCATCTGAGCGACTATCGAGTAAGCACCGACTAAAATGGTGCAAGTGTACTCAACAATAATGCACTAATGAGCACCTGAATGCAAGAACGAGTATTCCAAAATACGAAGGAACGATGAACCTATGCAAAATAGGAAGAAAATAATAAATATTAAAATATTAATCAAGGCGCTGGGGCACTGGGCCCACCGGCTGGCCGGTTGTGCCGTGGCCAGTCCCAGTCCCACGCCCAATTTTATATTTTATCATATTTTTATTATTTTCCTTGATCTCATGAAAATTCCCTCATTTGAGCAAAATTCCTTCGTTTCAAGGAAACTCCTCAGTTTCATGGTGTTTCCTTCACATCAAGGAAATAATAAATAATTAGGAAAGATGTCGTAGGACCAAGCCTACTAGCTGGACGATCATTCCCTAGTTGTGGCCGATCCCACACCTTGCATTCCTTATTATTTTATTATTATTTCCTTCATCCCATGAAATTCCTTGATTTCATGATATTTCCTTCAAATTATGAAAATTCCTTCAAATCATGAAAATAACACATAAAATTAGGGAAAGCTCATGGGACCGGGCCCTAGCCGGCCGACCATGGCCAAGCCGGTCCCACACGCCCTTTATTTTATTATTATTATTTTTTATGTTTACTTCATCTCATGGAAACTCCTTTACTTCAAGGGAACTCTTTGGTTTCAATAAACTCCTTGATTTCATGGTATTTCCTTTAAAATCATGAAAAATAATATAAAATTAGGAAAAGTGCTATGGGACCGGGCTTATTGTACGGCCGGCCATGCCTTGGCCATAACCGGTCCCACATTTCATGATTCCTTTATTTTATTATTATTATTTCTTTCATCTCAGGAAGTTTCCTCAGTTTGAGCAAAAACCTTGATTTCTTCATATTTTCTCAAATGATTGCTCAAATGCACGCTAGAAAATATCAAAATTCTCAGGACTGAGACGCGAACACTTTGGTGACCAGAGCATATTACCTTGATCGGCCAAGGTTAGCTCTTTGGCTTACAAGAGGCCGGTCCCTCATACTTTCATTATTTAACCTAATTTGTTCACATTAGGTTCAAACTCTTCCAAACAATTTTGGAATTTCATGAAACGATCGTCATTCGATCCCGTGACAAACTAGGGCGGTTTCCACGACCCCTTGGTTGGTCCCTCATCTCTTCATAATTAATTAGGTTTTATCACCTGACGCTCAGACGAGCATTTTTACTAAAGTGATTAAACCAAACATTTAATCATCCTCTCAAAGAATTTGGTCTTCAAGAGACTTTGGAATTTGCTCACTCCAAAGATCTCAGGCGCTCCATGGTCGATCCATCATCCCATGTAGCCGGTCCCTCCTTCACTTCGTGGTTGATTTTCAATAAATCATTAATTGATCGAATTAGGGTTTGAATCCAAGGTTCATAACTCCGATTCAAACGCTAATAATTTTATGTTGGTCCCATGATCAACATTTTTATTAATTATACTCGGTCAAAATATTTTAAATTAATATTTTATTTTGGTCCTGCTACCAATAATTCATCAAACGAGCAACATTTTCTCGGATGAGCAATATTTGCTCAGACTAAGGAATATTGGTTCAACTATCAATATTTAACAACCAATCCATCGAATGAGCAATATTTACTCACCTTAATTATTAACATTTATTCGAGAATTATACCTCTGTCTCAACAGACACGTTCAATTCGTATGTTTTAGAACATTTGCAAATCACGTTCGACTCAGCAACACTAGGACTCATCGTCCCATAAAGTCAGCAACTGACTAACTAAATACACGTCTGCCTTACAGACTCCACAATCACGAGACATCAATCATGTTACATGGGGGATATTAACTAGGATTTTGGTCTGGCGGTCTACGACACGTGTGTTCATACACACGATGAGAATGTGAGCAAGTCGTGCAATCAGTTGGAGGAGTTAGCAAAGTCGTGGATGGAAAATAAACCAAGTCTCCGCACGATGAGCAACTGGTTTTAACACGATTCCGCTTCCCAATCTTTGACTCCAGCAACTGTCACACTTCATGGGATCAAGGTGTTTACAATTCTAGCAATATAAATAAGTCTCTGAATCATGATTGAAAACAAGAGAATCTTTCGTCAAACAGACAACAAGATATTAACAACTCAACGTCTGAGAAATTACTCTCAACAGAGAAAAATTCAATCAATCAGAGCTTATCTTATTTCTTCACGCAGAATACACAACACACCTACAATCTTCGATCACCATTGATCTCACATATTTCTCAGCTTCCCTCCTACAGATCGACCCATCCTCTCTTGTGACCGAATTGACTCTGGAACGACCATTGTCTCGGTTTAGGCCGGAGTCCTACAGATTGATCTCTCGAATTCAAAGCACTTCATTTTTGCAGTGCATCTGTGTGAGGTTAAACAGTTCGCTCGGTTCAAGGAGTTTCTTCCGCACGGTCGTCTCCTCAATTCCTTAAAAACCAGCAACTCATTTTTCCCCATCTACACAGCTATAAATAGGCCGTCTATTTCTCCAAGCGATGATCATCTTTCTCATAAGCTCTCAGATCAATTATAAGCTCTCTGGTCTCTCTCTTTATCTTCTTCCCTCCCTAAGACCAACCCTAAGCCTCCTTCTTTGTGGACAACGGCCTTTGAACGTCCACTATGCGCGGTTTAGGAGAAGAATCTTCGTGCTCAACCTCCCGTAACCTACTTTCAAAACCCTAAAATCCCACTTTAGCCTCTCACCGATTTTAGGTAACTACATTTTGGTGACCACAGTGGGAGGTTGTCCACTCAGTTACAAATTTCAATCATGATCACTATTAGGAAAGAAGCCAATTTTATCTATCCGATCACAAAAACATCTCCTTGATTCAGTCTATGTAAATCCACTTCTGACACGCTCGAGAAGGTTATCCCTACCATCACTTTTTTGTGTCGTAAACGAGTGATTGGCCTTAGTAAATAAGTTAGTGACGTCCCGGATCACCCGAAACTTTACCTCTATGGGAAAACGTCCCAATAACCTATTTCCACAAAAATCTACTACTAATCCTTGAAAACGTTGGATAAGGACCAAGATGATCTCCTTGGGACTCAACAGAATCTTGCGAAATCTCAGATCGACATCCAAACTTATCTGAAAATGCCTTTAGAGTTACCAGTAGGGATAAATCCTACAAGTCTGGATCGAATACATGCTTGTTAAAGAAGGAGTACTAAATTGCTAAGAATAGTACGGACGGGATCCAGTCTGTCTGCAATCGATATCATCGAAGAAGATGTAGCTCATTAGGAAAGCGACAGAGTAAATGAGCAACCATACAGATGACCCATCTCTCTTCAGGAACAGATGTCAAGGGCCCTTAACCTGATCACAAGGGACTCGGGAAGTTTACTTCACTTTACTAGTTCTTTTTTTGTCGGATTTTTCTTTGCGTCGTCTACAGGATAAACTTGGCGAAGACTTAGAAAGGTTCCAAAAAATTAGTGACCTAGACAAAAGCGTTGCGGAGCCACATAAGGACATAAATCGCCAACCGAGATACATCTTGTCGTTTTCCTGTTTCAGAGGATCATGACCAGAACGCAACAAAGTATAAGATGATACTAGATTCCAAGACATTGCCCGGGCAAAGCTCATACTTACCCTAAGATTCAAAGTCGATGGTCGATATGCGATCTCAACACCCGTCCCGTCAAAAAGAATAAGAGTTCTAACAATTGTACAACCAAGTCTCGATGAGCCTCCAGCTATACTAACCAGATAAAGACTCCACTACTCGATATATAATCACAACCAGATATTGTCAGCAAACCAAATAAGGGAAGGATCCAAGATCGTAACTCTTCATCAATCGTGCCATAAGTTACTCATTTATACATTCCTAGCAGATTCCATGATCAAAGCATCTTCTCTTAAAAAGACCGGCTCGACAAGCTTCCTCATGTGTCAGAGTTAGACATGATATAACGGCCACTTACATCACCCTCGCCTTATATTTTGGCTTGTGAAATAATTATCCCTAACAGTATTTCAGACCCTCCTAATCGGATCTACAACACTCCTTCCCCTACACGGTCACCTATTCAAGAAGTTGATCGCCTCTCATCCATGATGCCTATCAAGGAAGGTTTTAAGAACCAGAAGAAAAGGGTTTTAACTCCAAGTCACTTGAATAACAAAAGATAAGTGAGCCAAAATCTCGCAGAGACATTAGTCAGGCGTACAAAACCCTTTCTCTCTCTTAAGGACAGTCCCAGCTGACCACAGAGAGATTTATATCCGTTAAGAAAATCTTCGTAGAGATTTGGATCCGTCTGCAAAATCTCGAAGAGATTCACATCTCTGCAAAATCTTAGAGAGATTCACATCTCTCTAAAAACTCTCGGAGAGATTCAAATCTCTCTGCAAATCTCAGACAGAGACAAATATTCCCCATGATAGGCATGAGCCTCATGTAGGAATTGAGTCTCCTTTTCAGACTCTCTACACGAATTCTGAGGCATCTTATGCCTTTTCACGTGACTCATCCTAGTCATTCTTACAAATGAGAAAAAATCTCTCTATCTTGGCCATCTCGACTAAATATAATATTTCTATCTCAACACATCATCACAAAGGATGACTTAGCTTCACACAATTTGGGGGATATCAATTAGGGTTTTAGTATGGCGGTGTATGGCACGTGTGAGAAATACCCGACTTATTTCTCACCGCAGAAGAGAGTAAAGACGGTGGAATAATGAGATAAACTCAACCTAGTTTATCTCTATCTATTTATGAAGAGAAGGGTGAATTTCTCCGCATGGCACTGAAAGAAATCCTTATCTTCACCGACTTGAGATTGGAGAATTCAGCTATAAATAGGTCCTCTATTTCTCTAAGCAATGATCATCTTTCTCATAAGCTCTCTGAGCAATTACAAGATCTCTTGTCTCCCTCTTCATCTGCTTCCCTCCCTAAGACCCACCCTAAGCCTCCTTCCATGTGACTGAAGCAGCCTTTCAACGGCGACTGTGCGTGGTTTAGGCAAAGACCGTTCGTGTTCAACCTCCCATAATTCACTTTCAAAACCCTAGAATCCCACTTTAACCTCTCACCAATTTTAGGTAACTACAGTAACAAATTGGTAGAATTCAGAATGTTCCAAGTCAGAAACTTCTCACTAAAGCTACATGAGGAAGAATCAGATCTCGAGACCGAGCCTCAACTTTCATGGCCGATCCTCGGGAAAAAAAATTAAGACTTGTGACCTTGCGACAGTATTAAGAAAACACGCTTCAACCCTTGCGACAGTCTTAATAATTGCAAGATGATATCCCTTGGGGGACTAGAAATCAATCCCATGATAGAGAGGCCATAATACCTCCGCAAGACGAAGATGAGAAGATTCAAAATCAGGTTTCGTCGCATGCAGAGAAGAACTCACCCATCAAGCAAAATTTAAGTTTTCTGTCATGATCAAGCAAGCTAGGCTTTTTCAAACCCCTTCTCAAGGTTTTCACAAACAGATGCATGTACCAAAAAAAAATACCTATTTGAATCCTCCCTCTGCTCTGGATCCATGCATGAGACAAATTAGGGTTTGCAATCGAAGAGTTTATAGTTTCTACCCTATTCATACGTGGCTCACACTTCATCCATCTAACCCGATAAAAAAATTGGTAGAGAATTTGATGATACCTCAGACGAAAAATGCACGTTTATGTCCCTGCTACCACATGTCAAAACGGACAGACATTCTGAAATACAATCTAAGAGATATGATCAAAACACTAGAATGTATTGCTGCTGAAAAGCCCTATATTTACGAGTTCAATTTCATATGGACTTATCACCTGAAAAATAATCTCCAGATCCTAATTTTTCTCTAATAGATGAAAGGCATGTCTTTTCTGTTTGATAGTTGGGGCCAACCACTGAAATCGGACGTCAAACGAAGTTTCTACAACTCCCAAGAGTGAAGATCGCACAAGGAAGGACTTCCTATTACTAATTTTACTTAAGGTTTTCACCTACTCGCATACTCGACAGAGCCATCTAGGGTTTGCAAAAATTTAAGAACTCTTGAGGGTCCCCTTCCTTTACTAGATGCTTATAAAAACGATCCAGAGAGAAAAAATATCAACCCTGAAGAACAGAGGCCCCTAAAGAAAATCTCTTGCTTCATGTTCAGTTGCTTCACTTTGGCCTCTTCATCTCGAGCCGCCTGCTTATCATGTTACAGCTCTTCATCTACCACGCGCCCTTCCAGATTAAGAAACTTTCTAAGAAAACGAGGACCTGAACTCAACTCACCCCGACGGACCCTGACAGAATTGAGTCACTCTCGCAACCAACTCACATTAAAAGCAAAACTTCCCGAGTCCCTTGTGATTAGGTTGAGGGGAACTTGACCTTATGAATTTCAGAGTGATGTTTCGTTCGAACATTTCAGTTTCCAGTATCATCTGGTCACTGTGAGTGGTGAGGTAGTTAGGATACATGCTCCGTTATTTTTCTCGCGTTCGTTGTGAGCATCATCCTCAGTAGTAGGTTTGATTACAAAGTATCTCTTATATGTGCTGTTCTCAAGAGTTTTAGTATGCATTCTTTGGTAAAAGTGTACTCGATCTAGATTTATGGTCATTCTGCAAGTGTCTTCAGATGATTCAGGATGTGGATATGAGTTTTGTTATGTTATGTTTTGTTGATTGTCTTGGAGATCGTTTTCATCTTGATCGAACGTTTTCTAAGGTTAGTATTAAATTCACATAAATGTAGGTCACCATGATTTTTTTATTTATGAAGATTTGTCTTTGAAAGATCAGCTTCCTTCCAGGAAGTGACCAAGATCGCGATCTACAACAATAACTGAGTGGAGAACCTCCCACTGTATTCGTCAAAATGTAGATACCTAAAGGTTGTACAGGCCGATATTAAAGGTTTTTATAAGATATCGTCCCTTCACTGAAGGGATAGAATTAATGTCGAGGGTTCAAAGTTTGACTATGAACATGCCTCGTCTAAACCAAGATTAATAGTCGTATAAGGGATGCTTTAGTCAATAAGAGAAAGGATTAAGGCTGGTCTTAGGGAGGGAAGCTGATGAAAGAGAGAAATCAAAGTAATTTTAGGCTCGCAAAAAAATACTCCGAGAGATGTATTTAGCTGAGCTGTTTGATGACATATTTATAGTTTTATCTCTCTGATCTTTAATTGGTGAGACAAGTATTACTTGTAGTGAGGAGCACTCTTCTGTGATTAAAAGAATAACTAAAGACAAGTTGTATTGAGCTTTATCCTTATATTTCTATAGTATCTCGACCGACTATTTTCTTTAGCGATGATAAATACAGATGAATATTTCTCATACATTGTGTATATCGCCATACCAAAACCCTAATTTTTGTCCCCCCATCGTGTTTATGAGTCAACTCTTGTAATGATGTATTAGTAGGCTATCACTAGGATGAATCACGTGAAAAGTGAGGAATACCTCAGAAATTATGTGCAGAACACGAGACGAGCTGGGGAGGAGCCTCAACCTTATGTGACCGGATTGTGATAACTATTTATATGCTTACGGGTCTCTCTGATGAACATGTGGATCCCTTGGAGGTTTGTACATGTTTTTAGATACATATAATTAAGATTCAAGTTGCTAGCTGTGAGCATGCCTAAGAGGATGAGAAGAAGGCATGCTCCTTAGGTGAGGCTTGTTCAATAGATCTCAGGTCACATAAGGCTTGCTGGGGTATGCTCTAAATTAAGAATCAATTCCGTTGGAATCTAAACTTAATGCAGGCAAGAAGATTTTACTAACACACTGCTAGAGCAACTTAAATCAAGCAGCTCCACGTCCATTCGTTTTGGTTGTTTGTGACATCACCAACCATAAGTAACTAACTCTAGTTTGGTAATCACAAGCATTTTTTTAGCTTCTGTAATTCAGAAAACATCTCATAAAGAACGTTTTTTTTTTTTTTTTTTTTTTTTTGTGTTTATTGAAACATTCAGCACCATGTACTATAACTAGAACAAGATCAAGTCTCAACATATATGGATTGGGACTGCAATGAGAGAACAAGTGGGACTGCAATGGGAGAACAAGACCTGCAACAATCTGGAAAAATACGGCATAGACATATTCTAAGTTGCAAAGATTGGATTGCAGACATCGAAAACTTGGGATCGCATCTTTTTGCAAAGCAAAAACTGACTGCAAAATACTGCAATAATCGTTTCACAGAATACCTTTCAAAGCCTACTTCATTGTACAATGACTACTAGTTTGGAGTTCTTAATCCCAGATTTGTTTCATAAAGGTTAAATTAGATTAGTTTGGCTCGTGACATCAAGTTTACAAAATACACAAAATACAACAAAAGCCTTGTATCCTTTCAATGACGCAACTGCGTAGCACTGTCTGCGACATATGAGACCATAAACCTGGACATGTGACAACGCAGCCTCGAACAACATTACTCCAGCATAAGTGCTAAAAAGCTTTGGTTTTCGACGAGGTTATGAGTTCCTTCACCCTCCAATTTTAGTGGTTCCTAAAAAATACACAAATATCGACAAAGTAACAAACGAAGTGAGTTCTTAATAAGTCTCTGTTTGCAAAAATAAGGTTCATGGCAAAATGAACTTGTTGTACAAAAAATAATAGGTCAAAATGAACTTGATGTACAACAAATAATAGGTAAACTGTATATACTCAAACAGACCCATGTTCGTATCACTACAGTGGCAAGTAGTGTATTGCAACCCCTAACTAGTAAATATTCTAACCATATCTTAACAGACATGTCCGTATCACTAAGTTCACTATCTCTTATCAATGAAACAGAAATTCATAAGACATAGCTGAGTTGGATCGACAATACTATACCTCGACGAGAAGTTGTGGAAAGTAATAAGTTAACGACAACGTGGATTCTTGCTGTAGAGTTGAACTGCCCAGTAATGAAGCAATAACACCATTTTTATCAACCTCCAAAGCACTGGGAGGTATGGAACCGAAAATGGTTGCTTCTTCAACATTTGAATCACTGCATATTACTTCTTCTACATTTGAATATATACAAAAATTGATGTCAGTTATATGAACCTATATAAACAGAAAACAAAGCACTCTAAAACATAAAATGAGATAGTAATATTATGACTACACACTTGCACTTTGGGGCTTTCTAATTTTTCCATCCTTTCGTACCACTTTCATTTGGGTAGTTTTATTTTTTGCTTTTTCTTTCTCCATTACCGGGTCATGCCGAGTACTTCTTTTTCTTTTCCCTGTTACTGGTTTAGTTTTGGTAGGCTTCTTTGCTTGCTTTTCCTTCCTTAGTACTAATTTGCGCCAACGTTTCACTTTACCTTTCTCTACTGATGACTTGATTCTTTTAGCCTTCTTGCTTGATTTTTTACATCGTGGAGGGGCTCGCAGTGTTATGTTAGCACTCATAGGAAGCTGGAAACTTGTTTGACCCATGTTTTCATTGTTCTCATTTGCAGCACTTATAATATTTTCTTCTTGATCATCCTGAGTAGACTTCAAAAAATTATCTAAATTGCCTAGTACTCCGATCAGCAACTTCTTCATAAAAGCACTAGAAGTTTCAGTGCTTGTACCTTTCATGGCTAAAGATAAAGCCATACGTGCTACGTCACTATACACGAGGGTAGATGACCCACTGTTGCCTTAAATTGGCTTCTTAGGCTCTTCAATACCAACACCGTTTTTCGCATCTACTGTCCAACGACTTAGAAAATATTGCGATGGGAGATCATAAACTTGGTGGGTATGCAATATCTTCATAGAGTGGGAACATATCATTCCCATGAACTGGAAATGCTTACAGCTACACTGAATAGAATTTTCCAAAGAGTTGAACATAACAGTACGAACACATGAAAATTCAAATAATGTTACCTTGTATGTATATATACTGGTCCAACCTGATCAACTATTTCTAGAATCAATTCTAGAGTTTTTGTATATTCCTTTTGAAAGAGAGCAAACATTTTTGCTGTGTAAAGTTTCTGAAGCTCGAGCTTCAAGTGGCCAATGACTTTTCAAAGGTGGTTTTCTTTGCATGCTCTTGAAATCTTCAATTTTTTCACTATCTCGTCGACAAGTAAGAACCTTATCATATTCAAGCACGAAACTGTTTAGTGATAAAGTTCTTTTAAAATACTTCTTCAAAAAACTGTTCATACCTTCACTCCGCTGTGTAGTTGTCATACCAGCACAAAAGTGTGATCGACCATACACTTGAGCCCTCTTCTCTTTTTTCTTATATAAAGATTTCAACCATTTATTATCTGTCAATTTGTACTTTGTAAGCAAGGATTTCCACATGAACTCGAATTCTTCATCAGTTTCATTATCATATATACATCTTCTGAAATCTCTGGAGAAAAATTCAGAACTTGGAAATACATGAGAGAGGTGCTTCGCAGCCAGCTGGAAAATATGCCAAAGACAAAGTCGATGATGAGTATCCGGGAATACCTGTTTGATTGCATTCATAATAGGCGCTGCTTGTTCGGTGAAAATTGTCTGCAGATGTTTCCCGTTCATGGCATTCAGAAATGTCTTAAACATCCATACAAAAGAGTCTGTGCTCTCGTCTAGTACTAAAGCGCATCCAAAAAGATTGGTCTGCCCATGATTATTTACCCCAATAAAAGTTGCAAACGGTTTATCATAGTCATTAGTTCCAAATGTTGTATCAAACACCAACACCTCACCAAAGAACCTATAGTCCATCCTACACTTAGCGTCACTCCAGAAATAATTGCACAACTGACCGGTTGCATCCATTTCAATTGCATAAAAAAATATGGATTTTCTTTTTGCATTTCTTGAAAGTACTCTAACAAATTCTCAACGTCACCTTTTCCCAACAAATCTTGACGCCTTCTTCTCTGTAAATGATTGTTACAATCCATTTGGGTAAATTTCAGATTTTGAGACCCTCATGATTCAACACTTAAATATGCAAAAATATTTTTCTGACTTATACCCGCGTAATGCATATTTTCAATTAATCTTGCTTGAGAACTCTCTATTTTCCGTTGTGATCTCAATATATGCACTTTATCTGGAGAAGTAAGCACATGATTGTGTTTTTCCACAAATTCTACTATGGAGTATTTTGAATCATCACTTTGCAGTTTAATAACCAACTTTGTCGCGCAACCTGTTCGTGAGTGCAAGCGTTGTTTCAAAGGAGATCCCCTTGGATGTTGTCGATACTTTCCTTCATTTGAACAGACTAGAACTCTTCTAGAAATAGTTTTATCTTTGCGGTGGGTAGTTGAATCTTTTCGTATACTAAAGCCAACGTGTCTAGCATGACGATTATAGTAATCATACGCTAATTCTTCCGAGTCGAATTTCATACCAATTTCTGGCACCTCTTTGTTAATACCATGTATCGATCCTTCATTCATTGAAAAATTATTTTCCACAGACAAGTTATCATGTTCCGGTTGGGGGAGAGTTTCAAGAACCACCATCACCTGATTCATGAAGAGAATAGTTTATTCAAGCAATATTGCAGGCAAATTATATTCAACAATACGTCTACTATCTAATAAATTCACCATGACATATTCACACGAACCATTCAACAAATAGTTAACAGTACTCTAGGTGATTAACAAGACTGAATGTAAAGAGTCCTAATAAAACAGAATTCCAATGAACTAAACGTGGAAGTATAATAAAATTACCTCGTTAAGGTTCTCAGATATCTTGAAGATTTATATTTTCTATAATTTCAGATGGATAAGAAATATGGAGTTTGCAATTACTCACCTTCAATATTTCACAAGAAAAAGAAGAATTTTTTGATCTGGATCAAACATTGTACATATTTGGGTGACGTTCAAAACTCTAATAATATGATAGATTTCATCGATTGCAGGAATTTAGAGAGATCTGATTTTTTTCCGGCGGCAAAAACAATATACTCGCGCCAAAAGATTATACTAAATTTGGGGTTTCTTAAAAAAAAAACGAAGGATAAAAAAACGACAAAAGAACGACAGTCAAATAACAGTTAACCATAGTTTGGTGACGTCAAAACGACCCAAAATGAATGGACGTGGAGCTGGTAGAGCAAAATTTTCTCTTCCATTTTCATTAACGTACTAGAACTTGTCTCCTGCGGTGCACAAAAAAACAGTAATATTATAATAAAATTGTATCAAGTAAAAAATATGAACAAAAATGTGTTATCGGTGGGAAAGTGAATTTTGTTAATTTTGCATTTTGTTTTTGAAACATCTATTTATTAATACATGATTAAATTACAATTTGACGTGGATATGTCACATATGACACCCAAAAAAGTCATGGAAAAATGTTTGACTAATAGAAAATGGGATTTCCTGGTTCCAAATTTTGAGCGACAAATTTCCCTATTTTTTCGAACTTTAATTGCACTTTTGCCTAACCGAGGCCAGCAAAATTATCGATTACTCCGTCCAAGAGATTGGATAACCGAAAGTGCCTTTGCAAGTTGGCTCCCCAACCTAGAATTTCTGTCACCCCATGTATCATATACAGCATGGTTTTAATCTTATTATGTGTATGAAAAAAACTGGTGCCATTTTTAGAAAACAGAAGCCCCCTTCATGCAAACCACAACACAAAAAACAATTATCCCACTTTGATACCAGATTATCCTTACAGTGCTTGCCAAACCTTAAGAATCTGGAGTGGACCCATCCAAAATCCTTGTCTTCTCCTTTTAGTATCAAACGGTTTTTTTTGTGTGGGAACTGGGAAAAAACTATAGCCAAGGTTATATGAAAGGAAGTCTTGGTCTAGCTACATGCATAAGAGCATGAGATATCAAGATTCAAGACGAGACAAAAAAAAAATTATAATGAAAATGAATCCTAAACCATCAAGGCTTGGTAACAAGTGAGAATCACCATCATTCAGAAAACGCGGTTAGGTACCCTATTAGTCTGTTTCATTTCATTCTCATAATGATGAAAAGTATATGTAACATCTACAGATCAAATTTAGAATGTGTGTTCACCAGAATACACTTATAGGAACTATCCTGCTGGAAGTTATCTGGAACCAAGTATGTAATTCACCAGAAAAAAATATACAGGCCACAACTGAATTGGCAAGGAAATACACTCCCTCTTACGCTACCAATACCTCCAGTCTTCCACAACCTCTCCCCCTCTATTTCCCTATATAAACTCATCATCTCATTGCAGAATCACTCAAAACACTTTTCTTCTTCTTGCTTAATCAATCTTTCACAATAGATATTATCTTCTTAAGAATATACCCTTCATTCCGAATTTTCAACTTAGCATCAGTTTTTTGTTTCAATTATAATACTGAGTATTATTTGTATCAACAACTTCTAGTGGTAAAATGCAGGCAACACTTTCAGATGCCTTCATAAACCATCCAGTTCATCTTAATCAAAACCACATAGATTTCAGTTCAGCAAAAGAAGTACCAGACTCTTATACATGGCCACCTATCCTTGACGACGATTCATCCCAGGCAGATAATGGCTTTGATGTTGAATCATCCGTTCCAATTATCGATCTTTCTGACCCAATCAGCTCGTTGAAGGGGCAGATTGGCAGCGCATGCGAATCGTGGGGAGTGTTTCAAATTACTAATCATGGAGTTCCAATGACCCTGTTAGAAAAGGCCCAAACTGAGGGGAAAAGGCTGTTCTCACTTCCTCTTCAACAGAAACTAAAAGCTGCTCGTTCCCCTGACGGTATTTCAGGCTATGGTGTTGCTCGAATATCATCTTTCCTCCCGAAACTTATGTGGTCTGAAGGATTCACCATTGCTGGCTCTGCAGTTGACCATGCTCGTCGACTTTGGCCTGAGGATTATATCAACTTCTGGTAATTGATCCATCATTTTACTCTTCCTTGATCATATTGTACTTACATGGGTGCCACATGATGCTTAAGAAACTGCAGTTTCCGTGCATGGTTGCTCTGTGAGAGTTTACAATAGTTACACCACCCTACGGGTGTGTCTGCATAAAAATGATCCACAAGATGCTTTTCTGTGAAGTGATTACGTCTTCTGAAACTAATAATAAACTTGATCTTTATATGCAGTGAAGTAATGGAAGAATATGAGAAAGAGATGAAATTGCTTGCTAGGAGACTCATGTGGTTAATGCTTGGCTCATTAGGCATAAACAAGGAAGATCTACAATGGGCAGGGCCAGAAGGCAAATTCAAAGACGCGTGTGGTGCTTTACAGTTGAACTCCTACCCAGCCTGCCCGGACCCTGACAGAGCCATGGGATTAGCAGCTCACACTGACTCGACCCTTCTTACTATTCTCTACCAAAATAGTACCAGTGGTCTACAAATTACAAGAGATGGTGAAAAATGGATTACTGTACCTCCAATCAGCGGTGCATTAGTTGTTAATATAGGAGATCTCCTACACATTCTTTCCAACGGCAGATACCCGAGTGTTCTTCACCGCGCTGTTGTTAATCGGAAATGCCATCGCCTGTCCTTCGCTTACCTTTATGGCCCACCTATCCATGTCCAAATTTCACCTCTTTCCAAACTAGTAAGCCTTAATAGTCCACCCCTATACCGTCCAGTTACGTGGAGCGAGTACCTTGGCACAAAGGCAAGGCATTTCAATAAGGCTCTCTCTTCTGTTCGTCTCTAAGCACCTGTAGATAGGCAAAAACAAACATTTACAAACTTACAATGATTCTGACACAGTCGGTGGTACTCTAAGAGTCAATATTAGAGATTACATGCATTTCCAGACCTGTATTTGAACATACAATTCCGACAACCGCTGTTCACACCTGAATATATAAAATTTATTAGAACAATATACA
The DNA here is from genome assembly GCA_023531295.1 of Papaver armeniacum. Lineage (NCBI taxonomy): Eukaryota > Viridiplantae > Streptophyta > Magnoliopsida > Ranunculales > Papaveraceae > Papaver > Papaver armeniacum. The sequence continues at coordinate 45,179 of JAJJWW010013940.1, forward strand.
TGCATCTGAAAATTGATCTCTTATCTTGCATTATCTTTCCTCAGTACTGATAATTATTATTATCTCACCTCTAAATATAACTACATCTTCACATTCAGAAGCTTAATATGTAAAATGTGGCTATAAAAGACAGTGGCAGTTTTCCTATATTTGCTTATTCCCTTGCAAATTGGAATGCTTTTGTGCGCATGAGGTCCTGAGTTCACATTCTTGCTTCCCCAGAGCCTGTAAAACATTATCATTCTTTGAATTCCAAAAAGAAAATGAATGGCATGTCTTTGCCTACCTAACATGATAGTCAAAAAGTTATAAGAACATAATGATTCCTTGTCCTAATGTTCCTATAAAAAACGAGAAGTAATACAAATTGGACAGCACAAAAGAAAATCACATAGCGTAAATAAAGACCAGTAACCATAAACTTCAAGCACATATACAAACGCAAGCAAGCATCATCTCCGAAGAATTAACAACGGCAATCAACCATCAAACATAATCATATACTCATATTCCTCTAAGCTTATTAAACAACTACCACCAAGAACATCAATAGTTGTTTGTAAACAACTACTGATGTGCACATAAGCAATATTCCTCTAAGCTTATTAAGCACAAACATAAAAGATTATCTACCAAAAATTATCTTAAACTCCATGCAGAAATTTTAACACATTTACTTGTATATGATAAGAGCCTTGAAATTATTGCCGGAATCAGATAGAAGACTACCTCAATTTTACATGTCAACAACTTAAAATACCAGTTACACACTGAATCCTGTTGATAATTATCCCACATGGGCAATGACATCTTAGGTAATCCGTTCTACACTGCTTAAGACCACTCCACTCTAGCCCAAATAGTGAGTCGGATGCCCACACTATATCTGTAAAAATATCTAGGTAACATGTGTAAGGCCACCTTTTTTTTTTTCCTGTTTTTCTATGTACGCATAGTTTGAGAGGATGTCCTGAATGCAATACATGCTTCCTCTGATGGTTTAATTGTGTTTATATTTAACAGTTGCTTAGCAGTTACAAGAGGCAAGAGCAATTAAGTCATATTCATCAATTTAACTACACAAGCATCTTTGGATTTCACGCTGACAAAGGATTCCAAGTACAAACTAAGAGCTGAAATGTAAAGTTAGAATAGAGAGTGCACCTCCACTGATTCCAACAGCACTTCAATGTCACCCTCTACACTACATCAATGTTTCCATCTTCTTGATTGATCTTTCCCTGCAGATGTTGCAGAAATAACAAAGAATTACTGCACAAAGTTGGGTCTAAATTGGACAACCAAAAATTATTTCTCCAACAATATCTCCGTTGATTTTTGTACATGATTTAACTCTCTTCCAGCTGCTCAGCCCTACGGTCCTCCTTTTAATCTCATTTGAAACTCACTCAATTTACTAATGGTTTATCAGAATAGAATCCTCTATCACATCACTTCTGCCTCAAAATCAGTTAAGAAAATGCCCATCAATTTTTTCAGTTATGAACTGTACATTAAGAAAGATGTTTAAAAACACAGTCATTTACCGAAAGGCCAAAACCCTAACCACAAAGAGAAAAAGATGTACCTGTGACATGTATGACCACATTTGAATGCCTTCTGATTAAGAAAATCAAAGGTTAGTTGCTGCAATTAGGGTGAAAGAGATTACTTTTAAGCAGCCTAAGCTAAATTTTCTCTTTTAGCTTCTTCTCTTTTGAGTCAAAGGGCGGGTATTAAGACGAACGAAAGGTTTGTACTGTGAAGAACTGAGTAAAGCTGTACAGTAGAGTAGACTAGCAGAGACAGAAAAACACACACGAAACGAGATATAGCTAAAGGGGCTGTCAATGGGTACCCGGACCCGGCATCCGGTTCTGGGCCCAAAAGTTGGACCCGTTAACAACTTTTTTTTCTTCTCATTTTCTTCTCATATTTAATCTTTATTTAGTTCATTAATAAGGAAATAATAATCAATTTTTATAAAATTAACTAGGTATCACCGGGGCCTTACGGCCCCGGCTCAACCTCTCTTTTTAGTTTGAAGGGTACACAGTTTATTTCTTTATAACAAATACATGGGAGGGAACAAAAAATCAGGTATTGGGAAGTAGCAGCAACGCACCTGATCTCTCTAGGCGTGGCTTAAATCCCTAAAATAATAATTTGGAGAAACCAACAAAATTTAGGTTGGAGAGACATGTTCTCAAAATATTAACCAACTAAAGGAAATAAACACCACATCGTATCTTATTCACCATTGAATCACAGATCACTGCTTCTAACATCATGCAGTAATAACACCAAGACACGAAGATGAGCACCTTTGGTAATTCTGGCCAAAAACATAAATAGAATCATGGAGTTGCTCGTAAGTGCTGAATGATCATATTCGGAGTTCTAAATGGCCTTTTCTCATGTTAAACGGGGAGGTGTAATCGGTGTCAATATCTACTCGGGTTGATCATAGCACGAGTGTACGCATATAAAGTGTATTTGGCTTGCAAGCTACACGAATGTCAGAAAACAACTGATATAACTTTACTAATGGTATTACAGATTTGCCTTTACAATATAATGTTCATTTCCAATATCTCAAGTTGCAAGCTTTACAATGAAGTGGACACATTTACAATATTTTGCAAGAAAAACATCAAAGGCAAAATAAACTTGATCTTTCTCTCTCAATCTATATATATGAGAAACATTAAGCAGGAAAATTGAGAAAGATAATCGCAAATTCTCTTAAAAAGGCATACTTTTCATTCACTAATAACTATTTTATATTCTTTGGTCCCTACTGTTTGAAAAACATTAAGAAAATATATAAGATAAGCGAGAAAAAGCCGATGAAATAGTGAGGAGATATAACCAGGTCCTAGCAATCCCAAACTTGTATAAGCCGGTGAGTAACCTAATTAAGGGATTGAAAGCCCCAGTTTTCCATTTTTTTTTAAACATTGAATCACTATTTCCAGACAGAAATTAAGCACTGTTTTTTGTTGCTAAATTTATGAGTTGAAAAGAAAATCACTTTGAGGTAAAACAAAATTTAAGAACGAAATTCAACATCAAAGATTACTTTTACGAAAACATAATAATATCCATCGATCTATGTAAAATCAACATGCAAACCTGTTATCCATCAAAAAGAAGGAGTACCTTGCATTATGTGTGCTTCATCGACGATAACTCCTGCTAGCAATTCGTCTTAGAAATTTGTAATTATTCTGGAAGTTCTTGAAGCCCACAGATGTTAGCTCAAACTTCCTCATATGAAATAATAATATTCCAAGGAGAAATTTAAATTGGTAAAATGGTAACGCGTTAAATAAGATGGAATCGTATACCTAAATTGAGATAAATATCTTACACCACACTGGTGCTTTTAACTATTTGAGATGCAAATATAAAAGCTCATCATGTGGCTTGCAAACACTTGGGATAATTCTTCTGATAGAATCTTGAAGAAGAAACTTAGCATACAAACGCTCCCAGTTTTCATAGAATCTTGAAGAAGAAAGTTAGGATACAACTCCAGTTGACCTCAGCCTTTTCCAAGAATACATCACCAATAAGTCAAAATCTGCAAGACCATATAGCATCATTAGATAGCAAGCACAAATAAATTTCTGCAAACAATTCATGGTCTCAATATGTTTAGAGCATCAGTTGGTCTAAACAAACATTCAAATGGCGAGGTTTCATTATTATCAATTTCCGGAAGCATGAAAGCTCATAATTTAGCCAACAATGAGAAGCCATATTAAACAGAAGTTGGCAATAGCTTGCAGGAGTGTCGCGTGATTCATTTCTGTTCACTCCACAATACACGTTTTATTTTGATTCAATTAAATCATAAACTTGTAGAATCAAAATAAGACGTTTTATTGAGAGCTTAAGACTCAATTATACAAAACGTACCAATATTGTAAAGAACTTTCCAAACCGGAATTTAAGAACTAAATGAGAAATTTATCTTAAAAATTCTAAATTTAAAGATAAAAAGGTATCAATAATAGCATGAAGGAATCCAAACAACTCATAAATTTGTCACTACTATGACAATATATAGAAGTCTTATATCACATGATTTTGGTGCCATCTCATGGAATCGAACCACATGACTACACGGTTGTAAACCATGTGCTCTACCAATTGAGCTAAGACAGCAAGAAACACCATGATAAAACCCTCAAATTCACAATGAATCATGTACTTATTACCTTTTAGAAAGTCTGGCTTCAGATGCATATAAAGGAAGAACCTGAATCTTTCCGCTATCTTAAATCAAATTATCATCATGGGGAAGTCTGTTCCTTCATTCTTCTCCTTCCAAGATGCTTGGGGTTTTTACATTACACTTGTACTGGAACCCAAAAGAAATGGCCAAACACAACCGGAAGAAAGATTCATAAATATATACTCTTTAACGTTAGTACATACAAAGCCCTAAAGGTTCTATAATATAATAAAATTCAATAAAAATAATCTTGAAAGTATAATGCTAAAATGTCAAAAAGCAGAAACTTGAAGATTGGTTGCAGCAAACCATCAAAAGATTAACTTCCATCTAGTTCCTTGTCTAATTTGAATCTCATAAAGATAATAATGGGAAACCTATTGATGTAGCAGTTAACCCATGACGGATGAAATTACTGCACATACCTCGCAGGACACGGTGTCGTAAGTATAAATAAAAGTGCAACATTTGTGCTCCTTATCTGCCCTTGTCAAAGACAATGTAGGCTACACCAATCAGAGACCCACACACAACAAAATAAAATCCAAAAACATTTGGAATGCAGATTAACAAAGCAGATATCAACTCCTAAACCTTTAACGTGGATATGCTTCCCTGCACCAAGTAAACCGGAGTAGTTACCAATCATAAAAAGTAACCCTTTCATCAAAACCACGGTAAGTTGAACAGATGACAGTGTTAAATTCCTCTTAATACTAATGAAGAATTGGGCCACTGACATTCAGATAATTCCAATCCTATATCAGGTTGTAACACAACTTAAAATAGTTTAAAACAATTGATATCCAAATCAACAAAACCCTATGCAGGCAAACAACAACAGTCAGAAATTAACAATTGAACATAACCTATACCCCTTCAAGACTTTCTGGATTTATCACTAACACATAAAATGATTCCAAGACTACTCTCTCAACATCTCCATTGAAAAAAAATTGTTGAATCACCAGTTAAGATAGACCCAACAGGAAAACCTTTATCCGGGCATTCTTAGGCCTCATCTTTGTCATATTTAAGGTGAGGGGGATGACTAATGATATACTGATGATTGCTTATGAAATCAAAAGAAAGACACAACGCATTGCTAGATTTCCAACAGGAAAACACAAAATAGAGCAATGCTCATCAAAAGAGGAGTAAATTAAGTGGAATTATCAAGTGAATAGCTAATAGATTACAGTTTACCAATCTCTGGCTGGTGTTAGAATGACGGTATGCAGCACAATAAAATCCCTGTTTTCTAAATTGCCTTAAATTTTCTAACAATTTGTACCTGATATGAAAGTTTACTCAAAGTAAACATGAAAGTTTACTCGAAGTATATAGATACTCACGAAGGCAAAAGATTTGCATGGTGGTTCACCTTGTGTATGGTTGATGTCGAGGAAGAAGTTGATGAACTTCATTAAAAGGGAACAGACACTCATTGCTTTACCTAATCCAAGAAACACACAAACTTCGCTAGCTCTAAGAAATGCAATCGATTGATCTAAAAAAAAATCAGTCCACTTCCATGGTAACGAAGAATCAACAGAAATAAAGATTTAATTGAAACCATAATATGATAAACACAAACCTTAGTTCATATTACCTTGGACTCGATGAGATTTCTTCTTTCTAAATAAAAGAAACCGTGAATAAACATTAATCCTTGCAACAAAACAAAACAAAACAAAACAAAACAAAAGAGTTAGTTAATAGATTAGGATTATGGAATAAAACAGTAAGTTGAAACCACCAAAATATATATTGTGCTAGTGGGAAGAAATTTTTTATGCGCTCAACTGTATGTGTGGTACTGGGGAAGTGTAGCATTTGCAGTTTTGATGCTACTTGTTGCTGGTATATATGACAAACAATGGTGATTGCAAGTTGGAGAGTAACAAACATTCTTGGAAAGGAAGGATCTAACTCATATCGAGTACACCAAAGTCATAATTTCTTCGTGTAGTCTCAACATAAAGGCTACTGATCACAAAATGACTAACTAAACAAATTTTACTTCCAAACAAATAGCAATAAGAATGTATAAAAAAAAATACAAACAGAATGAAATTGAGACAAAATATTCACTGAATGTCATAACCATGACTTAGTACACCTGGACCTTTTAATGATAATCAAAAAATATATGTCGAGCCTGACATGCATAAAATACTTCAAGATGAAAGAAATATGTAAAACTGTGTATACATGCACAATCAAAATTTCTCTTATAGAGTTTATGATTTAAGATGGACACCGATATTAATTTCGCACAGGTCTATTATAATTCTAAATCTAAACTTCAGTAAACATATAGGGAAAGCTGAAATTTCATATGCCAAGTAAATCATAAGGAAAAATGTTTTCTCACCTGATTAATAAGGATGGCAGCCACGACATCAGGACCATGAACAGAATATCTATTAAAAATATACGATAAGAAGATGAGATAAGCCTACCTTTCTAATGGTAAGCCAATTTTCTCTCAAATCAAGCTCAAAATCACTCATAACCCAAAGTTAAAATTAAAGATTAAAGTTTAATCACTCAAAGGAAGTTGGCAAACACAGGAGGCGTATGTTCTATCGAGGCAATCAATTCATTGAACTCTTGCAACTCATTTCTGATCTGTTACTATTTGTCCTTTCATAGTTGATGCGAAAGTATATGCTCAGCTGGCACACCAACAAATTAAAAAGTATTAATGGATAACCAAGAAACTAATTATCATACACCAAAGATTTTGGCATATATCATTTCATTCAGAGTTCATTTAGATAATGATTGATTTCTCGAAGCAAGATAATTTCTTGCTCAAGTTATACACGAATTCCATCGCGAAAGATGATTGAGTGAACAAATTTCAATACACATCCGCTTAAGCTCTAGTTATAACAATGGTGATCGAGAATTTTTGCAATGCATAGTACAATAGGAAGAACTTTAACAATATGTGCTAACCTATTGAGGACCAACTCAACTTGCGCTCAATTTCGATGTCGAATTCTAGCGGTTCTCTTGTGTTCAATTAGACGAGAAAAAGAATGAGTTGAGACCCTTGGGTGATTGTAAATTTTGTGGTTTTTCGTCCACTCATCGGCCTAAGCGTGTATAAAAGAGATTAGAGCGAGTTATAGAATCTCCGGGGAAAATGGTCCAGAAATAAGCAGGATTAGGAATACCTTTCTAGTTCTTCGGATAAAGCTAATCTGTTGGTGTGCACAACATATTTAAAATATGAACCAAAAAATGAATAAGATTATTTCTGAACCTGATTAGGTGAAAGCAAATGAGATCAAAATTGAATAAGACTATTTCATTATAGCACTAAAATACATCTAGGGCTGAAAGCAAATGACACCGAAATTGATATTAATGATTCTTCGTAAGGTGATCTTCAAAAAAACTACTATTCATTACAAAAATTAGAAGTTAGAACAGTGGTAAGAAGAATTGGGTGGGGTTCCTTGTGCCAGAGATAGAATCTAATTTACAATAATCGGAAGTAGTGAAACATTACCAAAAAATGTAGAAAATACCTTTTTTTTTTCTTCTGCCATTGACCCATTAAAGTAACATTGAAAAGGAGCAGTCATCGAAGCTTTCATACATCAAGTTCCAACTCGAAATTAACATAGTCATTGTGAAAGATTGTGGGAAGATGAATTTGATTGCTTCCCCGCATCATAAAATCACCCACTAAATTATACAATTAAACAACTACTTTAGAACACTGGGTCTGCGAAGAGGTCAAGTTTCCACAAAGATAATTACTCAGATTCTTACCGGATTTTCTAGACAATACCATCACACATTTTTTTTAAACAACATGTGCATGTCCATTTAGGTTTGGGAATATATAATAGACACATGAAAATTTTGTAAGGAACATAGAATCCAAATTTTTTTGCAAACAATGACAGTGGTAGCATCCATCAGTGCATGGTGTATACTTCTTTCAAAAACGTATATGTACTCTTCAGGGCTTCTCTTGCACGGTGTGCATGAAAAGCATCTTTTCCATTCTGATATAATGACAAACAGAGTATTTGAGGATGAACACTAACAATTATGATAAAAAAACCTTAGTACTAAACCCATGCCTCTTCATACATCTGGCAAAGAGACACTTGCTCGATTGTTGCAATTTTCTCACTATACTACTTCCCAATCTGAATTAATCCACTCGTCAAACAGACTATTAGATAATTTGTGATATGTCTATAACTTCAACAATACCTAGGAAGGTTTAGGAAGGCTATAAGAAAGTGTTGCAGGTAACGTTGTAATCAAACTCAACTCCAGCATTAATCCCTTTTATACATAATCCAAATGGACATGGACTCAACGCAGTGGTATAAAATACTTCCAGATTATTTTAAAAGCTAATTGCCTTACGAATTTTTTCCTTTTCAACGGTTATGGTTAACCAATCGCAGGCTCCATATCAAGTTAGATGACTACATAAAATATTCTTACCCTAAACAGTTAGTATGTGAACTTCGTAAAGTAGTCAAAAGAAACGCTTAAACATATGTCATTTCAAACATTAGCAATGGTTCCACTAATTAGCAATGATATTGACCTAAAAACTTAAATGCATATGTCCCTGAAGGTTATAGTTTAATATCAATTTTGGCCACTACCACCAATTGGAGAGATTCAAGTACAAATTAATTTTCCATAATGCGTCGAAACCTCATGCCAATGTCTCACACAATTCCAGTGTAGTTCTCAAGTACCAAGAAAGAAGATACAAAAGCATGACTTACCAAATTTTTCGCTTTAGGAAGGTTCCTATTCGGATGAACGCACCATCGGGAAAATATTTATTTGACATTTCGCATAAAAGAACATCCTACGAAACATACGAAATTGTATCCACCGAGAGGGTAATCTTTAACCTATTAAATCCCACAGGAGAACTTACTTACATGTAAAGGTTGGCATTCTTACTCATTTGGAAACATTTGAAACATCATCCGACAAACTATAGACCAAGTTTATTTCCCACGGAAAAATGGACCTAACAATTTCATCCCTATCATGATTTCACCAACATTACTATCAGGTTGATGTCCTTCTCTTTAGTGGTGGTACTTTGTATTTTGTGCATAATAGATTACCGCAAGCTCGGAACAAATGAAAAAAATACAAAAGAAGTCGACGTGGACAGACTTGAGAGTTTAGTACTTGCTCACCGGTGTTTTGTTGAATCTATATCGCCACGTTTGCAACGAATCACCGCTATGCCAAAAGAAACTACATATTTAAAACCTAATACGAATGAAATTGAAATATTACAATCCATAATGATCGTATTTTTAGGTAGGAAAATAAGAAAATCTTTTGGATCATTTGGTAGCATGTATCATCACATCTATCTTGTAAATTTGTCCAACCAATTAGTCGTTTTTTTTATGTTCCCCAAATTCGAATAGAGGTTGCTCGTAGGAAACTTACTCAGTAGATGGATATCTTAGATGTTCATGAAATCATCATAAGACCAATTATTCTATTTAGAAAGCTCATCAACTTCCCGGTCAATCGATGAATTACAAACATAAAACCGAATGAAAAACTCCAATTAAGCAACATAAAAAGCTTACCCGCAATAATGATTGCAGAAACAACTGAGAATAGCTACATCATGATCTCCATCCCATTGTCAGCAGTGGTACCTTCATCAAACAATAAAAATTATCAGAACACAGATCCAAAAGTACCGAGGATTTCTTGATCTGTAGGTAATCTTTGAAGCAAGTAGAGTAATTTGTCTCCCTTTTCACCCTACATCCATGAATGAAGAAAGTCAGTTAAAACAACCCGACATATGAATGTTCAAAAAGCTTTTCTGACCGTAGCAAAAAGGGGAATAGAAGAAGTTGTGATCTTGGAATGATCTCCCAAAAATGCGCCAAACCCGCTTCTTGAATCTTTGGGATGTAAATAATACTTAAATCTTAATAGAAATGATTTATATAAACCACCATCGATAAATAGGTATATTCGAGATTAAACATTTTAAAGTGAGATGATGTAATATTTTGTCACGAAAATACTGGATTTGGTTCATTTTGAGTGCAGGATGAAGCCGATGAAAAGTGGAGAAACAGATGAGCTAACCATTTTTAAGCGAATGTTATCAAATAAAATTATCAACTATTGAAATATATAACGGAAATTGGAATTAAACCTCGGCCCAATTTCAAGAGGAAACTGTGATTCGTGTGGGGAGGAATTAAATAACCCAAGCTCAAGCAAATGTTCTAGGGAGTATTAAAGTCGTAGTTGCCTCTGTTGTTGTTTTTGTGCATTAGAAATCGTTAATATGCCATGAAGGTACACACCGCATTCACATTCCTTTTCTTAACAATATTAATATGATGGAAATGCTACAATTGTTTGATAAATTTCAGTTTAATCGCTCAAAAGAAAATTGTACCGGAAAAATTTCATAGCAATAAAGAGAGACTATATGAGTCATTAGATCAACACTTCCCGATTATAAAAGCAATAGTATAAATAAATAACGCTAACTGAATAAATAAAGAATTGAATGGTAATCAACCCTTTGATGATTAGAATCTTACTTTTGATGTCTCCTTATGTGTTCTGATGGTGATAAAATTGTAGGGTGTCTGCAATATATGAGATTGAAAAGACATTATTAATTACAGTTGTTCAAAGATTGTCTGATGAAAATTAACATCCACATTCTAAATAACAATCAAATTATATGATAATACAAGAAATTAATTCTTCAAGCAACATACCTTGTCTAAATCCTATAGAGTTTTCTTTTGTATTACATCAAATCGACACCACGTAATTTTACTCATCAGTTACATCTTCTAAGCACATCCTCTTTTGTTATCTGAAATTCTTATAAAGATACATTTCCAATCATTCTAAGTTGACAACTTTGTACACAATTTGCAAGAAACAAAGAGAATGGTGCCATACCTTAAAACAATTTTATCTTCCAGGGGAGCAAAACTCGAATGACGTAACACTGAAAAACAAAAGAACAGCCACAAATCCATAATTAGGGTTTATTATGACAAACTAAATAGATAGGGAAAACGAAATATGATCGGGGTTAAAAGTATTACATCTTACCACAAAATCTGTTTATAAGCCTAACAATCAGTTCCTATCATTCTCTTTCTTTTCTGCCATCCTTCCAGTTAGAGAAAACGATATTTTAAGATGAGAAAACAATTCGTTGTGGAGTGGAGAGAAGAAGAGGCAGAGAAGAGGGATGATTAGAGAACTGAATGCCTGTTTTTTCCCTTAATTTCGTTCACACATGTATTTTAATGGAATCATCATAGTCATATATATATATATATATATATTGTATTGAAAGAAACGAAGATAGAAAGAGTTTGTTGTATACATCCTATGTCTTTCTTGGTTAAAGCAAATGGCGACTGAGAATTTTTGCAATGCATAGTACAATAGGAAGAACTTTAACAATATGTGTTAACCTATTGAGGACCAACTCAACTTGCGCTCAATTTCGATGTCGAATTCTGGCGGTTCTATTGTGTTCAATTAGACAGACAAAGAATGAGTTGAGACCCTTCGAGTGATTGTAAATTTTGACAGGCTTTTCGTCCACTCATCAGCTAACTGTGTATAAAAGAGATTAGAGCGAGTTATAGAATCTCCAGGGAAAATGGTCCAGAAATAAGCAGGATTAGGAATACCTTTCTAGTTCTGAGGATAAAGCTAATTTGTTGGTGTGCACAACATATTTAAAATATGAACATGATAAAGCAAAGGTTTGAATAGGTTATACAAAAGTGTACTTGGGAACCTGAATATTTAGTTTGAAGCTGTTACCATGCACGAATTGGTTATCAACACCTTGAACCCACCACACCACCAAAAAAATTCAGATACATAGTGAATCCAATGTCGAAAAAATAATGGACATGATGTAACATGGAGGATGCAAACAGATGTCCAGACAGTTAAGTAGATGGAAATACCTGGATGTCAACCGAGAAACTACGATAATAGGGAGGGCTGGCATGATAATGGAGGAAAAACAGCTCTCTGATCGAACACAGCAAGATAAACAGATTAACAGAAAAATAAACAAAATAATTAACTTCGGTGAATCTCTCACTGTCCCCAGGTTGTTAACCAATCTCCAAAAACATAATTCAATTACCCAAAAATTTGCAAAAACTCATTAACCCAAAATTGAAGAAACAAACAAATTAAATTAAGAAAAAATCAATTTAACCCAAAATTGAAGAAACAAACAAATTAAATTAAGAAAAAATCAATTTAACCCATAAAAGGGTAACTCAATAATTCGAAACAAAAACGGATCACACACCCTAGATATCGTATAAGAAATTGATAAATTAGAATAATTCGAAACAAAAACGAATCAAAAACCCTAGATATCAGTTGTTTAACTTAAACACTATATTGAAAAAAACCCAAATATATGAAACCCTAGGTTTTTATTTATTTTACTAACTGGTCATAGCATTCAACAGAAAGTAGCTCGAGATCTCTTCTTACCTAGAAAATCCACAAACGAGAAGATGAAGGTGTATAAGCACTTTCTAAGTATGAGAAAACGATGATGTGTTTCAAGGAGAAGTAGATTCTGGTGTTGGGGTGTAGGTAGTGTTGTATGAGAAGCTGTGAAAATCCATAGAAGAGAAACTTCTCTCTGCAGACAAAGTTGGTTAGGATTATAAGAAGGGGATATATTACCTGTGACAAAAAAATCAGCTTTGTCTCTCTTGAAACCCAAGATTTTGATTACAGCTTATGAGCGATCCATGAGAATATGAGAGGCTCTGAAGTGCAGCCACAGCAATTCCCTTCACTCCCGAGACCTGACTAATAAAAAGAAAAGAATACGCCCACCAATTTACACAATATCAAGAAAGAAACATCACCAAGTACAAATTGGCTACTTAATCCGACCAAGCTATGCAAGGTTATAAATTGGTGCATTGATTGGTTACACAGAAACAAACGTAAATAAGGGTTTATCAAAGTTGATTTGGGTTATTGATACATTGAACAAAATAAACAATCATCAAAATATCCATTATTATGGTTCAAACCTCCATTATTAGGGTTCACACCTACAGGATAAACCTCAGAGTGCCATAGTTTCAAGAGTGTCGAGCATCAACCGAAAAATCAAGAATACAAAGCAATCAACACAAAATCATGAAGAAAATTTTCTAGGGCTTGAATTCTCAGAGAACCAATAGCAGCAGAAAGCAACCGAGAGAAACATCTTTGCACTATGTGTAGAATTTTTGTCTTTCTATGTAAACAATTTCACCAGTTTCACGTAATTTCTTTCCTGCGATGTAGTTATTGGTCAGTTCCATAACAGCAAGAATGTCAAACATTCTACAAACATTCTACAAACATCTCCTATCAATAATAGTCTGTATTGGACCCTCGGTAACCATAGAGGACTGAATCTGGTGTGAATCGAACACACAACCTTCTGACTTGGTGTCAGACGCACTACCGTGGTGCCACAGACTCATACTCATTAATGTATGGTTTAAACCATCGAAGTCTGTTAAATTAATCGACAGTGGCTGTGTTTGTAATGCGAAAGAGATCACCATTCAATTAACATCAATGAGTTTATATACTTTCTAGACATCCCTGTAGATCAATATCAAAAGAAAATTCAGTCTACGGTAAACTAACACCACGAATCAGTTATATAGATTTCGAGTATTAGATATACATGATATAGTAAAACCCAATAGGAAAAACCATTACAATTTAAAGAGGCTATTATTCTAAACCTTTGATTTATTTCAGTTTTCCTTCTTCTAAACATAATAAGTATCAACAATTAAAGAAAAGTCAATTTAAATCATATATAATTAGCTTATTGCGGAATAGGCAGAAGGGATGAATACCTTCTTGTCATTTCCATGAAAGGCAGGTGAAGCCTTGTTGGCCATTGTAGCAATATCTAACTCCAATTGAATTCCAACTCACAACATAATTTATCACCTGAAATCACAGAAGCAAATCGAATATATAACGACAAAAAGAAGAACCATGAAAGAATATGTCATATTTGTGGTCAATCATATCCCAGGTGACAATTTATCTAAATTTAAAATAACATATATGCACCAGAAATTAGAAAAGCTAAAGAGGTTCGATCCGTGAAACTGGCACCAATATCCCTGCACTGGTAACAAATGTCGTGTTTAACTTCAATACCATGGAAATTTGAGAAGTGTTAGCACCAAGCAGCTATACCACCTATGAAACATCTAAAAAGTTAGCAGCAGACACGAAAGCTTAAGTTGCATATCTTTGATGTTGGAATAATGCAAAGGAAGCAACATTCTTAGAGAAAACTTCCGATCAAAGTTGTAATCTTTGGCTAAGAGATCTATATAAGAGCAATAGGGGTTCTCAACAATAGATAATTCCCAAAGTCTAAGATTCTATAACCTGTAAACACCTACATGAGATCAACCTCATGTTTCCTGAGTGATTGACTATTTAAACTCTGACCTGCAATCTTTTGAACGCCATTGCACTCAACAATGGGTTCTGTCATTATCTTTCTTCTATGTGTTCTCCATTAGTCAATTCAAAATACGAATACTTAAATGGCTCACAGACATTGCTTGTCCTCAATAAAATCTTGTTGAGAAACGACAATTCACGTTTGAATGAACAACTTATAATTGAGAAAATCAGTACAGTTCTACTTAAGCAAACTGAAGAGGTTGGAATAACAGCAATTTACCTTAGCAAGGTAGTGGTATGTTTTTGAGTGCTCTTCTTCAGTCACTCCTTAGGACTGCATAAGCATATAGCCAAAAAAGTAATTGAGGATGAATCCAAGGATTCCACTGCACTACAATCATTCTTTGAGTCCGCCGATCCTTATGTTCAAATGACGTGAAATGTTTGGTAGCTAGGCAAAACCTATCAAGAACAAAAGAATAAAATCATTTATTTTAGTTACAAAAATAAAGACACTCAAAAATTTCAGTTTTAAATTGCGGAAGATGGATATACTCTTGGCGAGTTGGACACATACGCAAAGAGTTGGACACATCTTGCAAACCATGCCATACATGAGATACAACTTATAAATGCGGACAAGTCGCATCTGATCATAGTAAGTTTCTGTTGTTCCATTCGAATTTTTTGTCAATTGTAACATTTGAGTTAGATTAGGTGAGAACTCTAATCCATAATGTTAATTCACTATTTTTAGCTTACCATAACCAATGATAGATGTGCTTGACATCTTGCCAGCCCCTGCCAATGTTTATGTTCTGGATTAAGCAAAATATTTGTTGACTTAATATCCCTGAGAGTAATCGGATACCTGAAAAGTATGAGCAGCAGGATCAATGACTACAATATATGCTTACTTAAATTTTGCTAAAGTATCTTAGAAACAAAAATCAGATTATCAAAAAATACAAACTCAGATTATCAAAGATACAAACTTTATTCTTAACCAAGTAAGATTTCAGGTTCGTTTGAGGGATCGCAAATGATTTGTTGGTCAAACACCACTCAGCAACAACAATTGACTAATTGAGGACTTCCCAAGGCCCCTATTTGAGATTATGATTTCACTCATTGATTGGTATTAAGTAGGCCCTGTGTTTTTGTGCGGATGTATCCATGACTAACACTCCATGGGCTACTGATCTTTCTTTTCATGCATTGTGAACATTAACCCAAAAGGCCAAAAGATACACTTGCTTAATCATGTTCTCAAAAACTGAGTGGATTCATAATCATGATTTGATCTTCTCTAACTTCTTCTCGCCCTATAAGCTTATCAATGCACTACATTTCTTCAAGTTTATCCCTATTATCGAATATAAGAAATTGAAACTCTAAAATTTCATGTCCCTACTGAGAGGTTAGAATTAAATAGAAAGACTATCAAAAAGCCTTAGGAACCACATGGAACCTAGTCTAGAATCAACTTTATCTTAAATCCTTTGACCCTTCTCTTAATCACAGTACTGGAAATTGAAATGCTTAACCCATAAGTAAGTGATCAAAAAAGTCAAGATGGCAGTTGAGGATTTTTGGGATGCACCAGCAAGTCAGGTAGTTTTGCAATCTTACCAATTTAGAAGCACAACTTATGATGTAATCAGGAGGTATGCGTGTTTGGCCGTCAAGTGACTAATACATAAACTCTTTTGCAGATACACATGCTTCCGGGAGCTTATTCTCATAAGAGCATAAATTGTTTCACTCTGGATATCTCATGGAAACCAAATGACCTCAAGTTTTCAATTTGATCCCAAGCCATCAAAAAATCTAGAGTTTCACTATAAAGTTAGAATGCTTATATACTCCTACACAGAGGCAGTACCAACAACGCTCCCATAACATGATCCTCCCGAAAACACTTTCATAAAAACACTGATTCCTAATTCATAGCAAAACCAAGAATTAACCCTTAAAAAGAGGATTAAATTACCTTAGAAGTTGTACAACCGCACTAAACAATCCTAACACCAGGACCTGAAGTTTTTCCCATACCTGATCGGCTCTATTCCCATGTGCATCTGCAAAAAAGAAAACATTAGATAGAAAAACCAAGAATGAACCCTCAAAAAGAGGATTAGAAGTTGTACAACCGCACTAAAAATCATCTAATCTTATGAGATTAGATTAGTGTTATCAACTGAATCACATTCACCCCCTAAATTAAAAAATCAAGCCACAACTAAAACAACACAGAAAGCATAGAATCACTTACGCCAACATGTACAACATCTCTTTCAATAACCCATAATTTATTCATTCTGGTAACAATCTGTGCGTCCCTATTGTGCCAACTCTAATTTCAGTCCAGTCAAATATATATCCCGTAAATCAAACCTACAAAACCCAAAATTCAAAAGTTATAGGTAATCAACACCAAATCAATTGAAGCCCAAATAACTAATAAAAGACGAATCTTTCCGCATCAGAGATAACCAACACCAATTCAGATGATTACAAAATTAAAATCACAAGTAAACTAATAATGAAACCATGGAAATTAGAAAAACAAAAAAATTTTGATTTCGTTTAAGGATGAACAGAACCTTGATTTGGGTTTAATCACAAAGGTCTAATGTTTAATCACAGAGGTCTTCAAGGAAGAGCAAAGATGCGGCTCATCTCCAACAAAACCACAAGCGCCAATTTCAAATCACCATTACTGAATTTAACATAAGCTAGCCACACCCATCACTCCATGACACCCATCTGTTACAATCCACCAGAATCAAGACATCAATTGTAGCTGTAATTATTCACCTAACAGCATCTCCACCAAAAAGCTTGAACTGAAAATCCTAGGCATTCATCTAAATCAACAAAACCCAGAAACCACTCCTTGCTTCAGTTCACCAACTCATCAAAACCCGATTCTTATATAAACTCCAAAATTTATTGTCGGTTGAAACCTAAATCAAACCATAACGGCAAACACCAATCGCATGAGACATACATCTTCTTAACCCATCTTACAATTGATTAATGTTAATGGCACTTCAACTGATTTGAATCCAACCCAAAAATCCCCAATTACAGCACAGCTCAAGAAATCCCCAATTAAAGACTTTCAACATTGAACCGATTGATTTCCATCCTGTTATTGTGATGATTACCTTCATCAAACAATAAAAATACAATTATCAACACCACGAATCCCGATTGAGATTTAGTTTTTGAAGTTCATAGTTAATAACGAAGAAGAAGAAGTTGATAGTAATGTGTCGATATTGAGTAATATATTCAGAATTGAATTACAGAGAAGATTAGATAATGTATAGGTAATTCTGAAATCAAAATTCAATTGAAATTGATATGAAAAAAATAAAGAAATATTTGAACCTGGAATAATTTTTCTCAATTGATTTCTTCATCTGGTTGCAAATAGAGGTCAACCCAACTCTTATCATCATCCAATAACTTTGAAACCCCCATCTTCAATTAACCCATTCTCATTCTTACCGATTCAGACACAGTCTCTGGTGATCTTCAAAACCAAACCCTAGATTCCAAAAAAAATCAATTATTTTGACTCAACCATCAATCTCAGTTGTCAATAACCCTTATCTCAACAAACCCCCATTAGCAGCAGCTATAGATTAATCAACCTCTGTAAAAAAGCTACTTCTTTACAGAGTTTCAGATGAGATTGACGCAAGGTTAAAGATTAGGGCTAGGTTAAACCTCTCTCCATTAATAAAAATTGGGATTACTTTTAAATCCCGTAAGTCTTTCCCAGCCATCCAAGTCAAACGAAATCCAGACGATGTGGACCACGAGATGACCCTCTCCGGTGAATCCTGGCCATCTAATGACTCTTTGATCTAGGAGTCAAACACCACCTTTTTTTATAACAGTGATTTGGATCCAAGCTAAAAGGGAAAGATATTAGGTTTTTGAGGATTTTTTTGTTTTGTTTTGTAGTTATCCTGATACCCAACGGGTATCCCAGATTTATAACGGGTCTGATTTTCGGTTAATTTAGGAACCGAACCCGACTTTTATAAATAGGGTCCGGAAGGATCCGGACCCATTGACATCGTTGCCAAGTACTAAACCAAGAGGGGAAATGACAATCATTATATCCTGGCGTCTTTAGGGGCGACCCCAAAAGAATTAGGGACGACACAAAAGACAAAACAGGTTGAAAATACTTATATGTCCCTTCATAATCGGTAGTTTAGGTTTTTTTTAGCTACCGATTGCAAAATCTCATTTTTGGGGAAACTCTATGTTCGGTAGTTATATGAACTATTTTGACTACCGATTATAAGCTCAACCAAATTAGGAAAATAGAGGATTTTTGCAAAATTTCATTTTGGGGCAACTCTATATATGGTAGTTATGTGAACTATCTTTGACTACCGATTATGCTACGATTTCGGTAAAGAGGCCCACTGTAATCGGAAGTCAGAATACCTTCATTTGCTACTGATTATAGGCTCAATCAATGCAGTTGGAAAAGCTCGGTGCCGGCATGGACGTGGTATGAATACAATGACGGTACGCTATACAGGGTCAGGTCGCGGGGGTCTATGGAAAAAAAGATTCTATGAGAAAATTGAATTTCAGTCCGTTTTGGATTTTTTTTTCTGGTTTTCAGTCCACTGCCGGCACATTCATTTAATTCTCGAGAATAATTGAATCGGGAGTCAAGATAATTTTATTTACTACCGATTATATGCTCAACCAAATTAGAAAAATAGAGGATTTTTGCAAAATCTGGTTTTGGGGCAACTCTATATTCGGTAGTTATATGAATTATCTTGACTACCGATTATGGTAGGATATTTGCAAAGAGAGCCACTATATAATCGGAAGTCATGATAACTCTTCCTTTCTTACCGATTATAGGCTCAACCAAAATTCAAAAAAAAAGGATTTTTGCAAAATCTCATTTTGAGGCTACTCTATATTCGGTACCTATATGAACTATCTTGACTACCGATTATGGTAGGATATTTGCAAAGAGAGTCACTGTATAATCGGAAGTCATGATAACTCTTCCTTTCTTACCGATTATAGGCTCAACCAAAATTCAAAAAAAAATGGATTCTTGCAAAATTTGATTTTGGGGCTACTCTATATTCCGTAGTCAAAGAGAGCCACTGTATAATCGGGAGTCATGATAACTCTTTCTTTCTTGCCGATTATAGGCTCAACCAAAATTCAAAAAAAGAGGATTTTTGCAAAATCTCATTTTGGGGCTACTCTATATTCGGGCGATAAATAACCTAATTCCCTACCGATTATGGTAGCATTTTTGCCAAAGGTCTACTTTAATCGGGAGTCAAGATAACTTTATTTACTACCGATTACAGGATAGTCAAAATTTAAAATATAAAGAATTTTATTTTGGGGATACTTTATATTCGGAAGTTATACAAACTAAATTTACTCCCGATTGTTGATTAACTACCGATTGTAAAGGGTAGTTTCGCCATTAAAAAAACGCCCCGGAAGTTATCTACCGATTATGGATTAACCTCCCGATTATGACATTTTTTGTCGTTTTGTGTCGCCCCTAAAGACCCCAGGCATTATATCTATATATATAATGCATTTTGTTTGGCAGGGGCTGAATTTATACCAAACTGAATTGTGTGGTTGGATTTGGAATTAATTGGGAGTGTGTGCAGTGTGGCTAAAAATACAAAAGGTAAAAAGAGAAAAGGAGTCCCAAGAAAGCTCCCGAAAGGGAAATGAATGGACAAAATGAAAGCCCTTTATCACTCAGGAATAGGGCAGAGTGGGTCCTATACTCTATTTCAGTCGGTAGAAAATCTCGTAGATTTTTTCGGTCAATCTATCATTTCAGAAAGAAAAATATAAAAAATGTTAAACAAAAATTGGGTTTTCGTACATAGCAAATACTTGGTTTATCCAAATTAAGCCATGACCATTCAACTTGATTTCCAATAAATCTAACGTACAAGATCTCTTCGAATGCAAAGTGGATATCATTCAAATGATGCATGCTCTTGATCCCGATGGGGATTAGGAGTGTAATGGGGATCGTGCACTCGATAATCTACGCACTTTGATAAGTGGAGAATCAGCTGAAAATATACATACTCTATAATTATGACTCGAGCTAGAGAGTACGCCGGCATTGAGTAAGTCAACCAAGTCTGATTTTCTTTCCCTCTCCCAGGATCGCTAAGTTCGATTCTGAAAAGCTTTGCTTGAAAAAAGATCCCATGCCATACTCATATCGGAATATCACATGATTTCTCGTTACTCATGTCAGCATTCTCACTTCTAATATCTCCAGGTTTTGTCACCAAAAACCTTTGACGATTGACATAACGTCCTACTACCGACACTTGATTCAATGTCTCGTCGCTCGGTGAATCACTTGAGCCCCGATACATTTTCGGCGCCATTGAGTTATACCAGTGAGCTATTACGCTTTCTTCAAAGGATGGTTGCTTCCTAGCCCACCTCATAATCGTCATAGCTCGATCACTTCCTTTTCCACCAAGTGATTCCCTGGGGACCGATCTTCAATCCATTTTATGTCTTTGTAGGACTCGTGGTTTGCAGAACTGATTGATTCCTGATAGTGGAAGTCAAAGTTTCTCGATCGAGCTTCGTTTAATCTGCCAGAAGCGGAAGTTGAATTAGTTGCAGGCCATAATGTCGAATATACGCGGGATGCGATCTTTAATAGTTCACTGTTGGTAGAAGCCAATGGCCCGGCACTGAAAAAGAGTTAAGTCAGATTCCAAGGGTTGGAATGCACCTATCCGCAATAGAGTCGTTAACGTCCCCATTGTTTATGTCTTAGATTCCACCACAACACTTTCCGAGAAAAAAGGTCGAAAAATATGAATTTTAATGGATAGCCTACTTACATATCAAACACTTGGAAATTATCTTAAAGTTCTGGGTATGACTACCGGATAAACTGTCCTAGAAAAGAGGTATTTTTCTTGTTTGCACAGTTCTTAATGCAAAAGATAAAAATAGTGAATTTTAGGATTTTTTTCATTATACTCTTAGCATCGAAAATTTGGAAATTTTATATCATAGGAAAAGTTTCCGCTTTATAATTGGGCCAGGAGTAGTTCTAATAAACACATTTGTAGATCGTTTTTAGTCTCATTCTTTTTATATTCTGCTAGTATCTTTGCATTAATTTTTTATCATTTGCTTAGAGGATCGGATACTATGTAGTATTGCTACCTCTGTCGAACTGGTAATGCTAAGCTGTAAAAGGTATTCAAGATCATAATAATAACGAAGAACACAAATATAATGTAAATGCTACTAAGTTATCATGAGACACAAGAGATTACGTGGTTCAACTTTTGTCTACGTCCACGGGGTAATTAGTGATTGTTCGTATTAAGTTGTGGTGGTTACAAAGATCTTAAATGCTTCCCAAAGTAATAGAGAGAACTCAAGTTGAACTTAATACTTAAGTTCTAAACATTAAAGAGGTATAAGCTTAAGACTAGATCTTCTTCTCCTAGATATTGAATGCCCTTTGTTTGTTGGTGAAACTTGGTATTTTAGCCCCTTATGCTCTAGATATATCTTCGTTGCATTTGGCTCAATCGTCCTCGATATACCTTCCGTACAAATGGTACCTTCGTTCACCGCACGCTTTCTCCGGCCGGACTCGCCACCTCGGTGACCCACGTTCCTTGGGAACTTCCCACAACCTCGCATGATTGTACCTTTGTTCACCGCTAGCCTTTGCCAGTCAGACTCTGCCACCTCATCTATCTCCACGTGCTTTGGTTAAGCGTGTAGATAAGAGATTTGAGCATTTAATGCTGATTGGATATGTCAATCTACCCCTGTCCCTTCGCCAACCGCTTCTCTCTATACTAGGTTCTAATTTTCCATCTTAGCCGTCGAGGTATCCCTTGGGATAAGATAAAGTAGATCTGTGAAGGTGTCTTCTGCTACTCAGGTTCCTCTGTGTAGCGAGCGCTACACAATTATCTTGCATCCGACCACTAGAACCGTGACACGTGCTCCGCAGAATATTGATATTCACACCTATCGGAGATAAATATTGAGCAAATCTTAGAGAAGATAGTACTCAACACGATAGAACAAGTAAGATCAGAACACGTAGCTACAGAGAAAATAGTTGGGTCTGGCTTCAGAATCCCAATAAAGTCTTTAAGTCGTTAACCTATAATGGTTTTAGAAAAACCTAGGCTAAAGGAGAATCGACTCTAGTCGCAACTAGTATCACACAGAAGGTGTGGGGATTAGGTTTCCCAGTTGCTAGAGTTCTCACTTATATAGTCTTCAAATCAGGGTTTGATAGCTTTGGAACAAAGCAATCAATATTCACTTTTAGATGAAAACCTGATTAGATTCAAGCCAATATCTTTCCACCGTTAGATGGTCTTAGCTTGTTACACACAAATGAAATATACTTTCATTTAGATATATATGGGTAACCGTAGCTAAACGTGTATATTCAGTTGGCTCAACAATAGTTAGCCATATGAACACTTTTGTTTTAACCTTGTTCATCTAATACTTCTAGATCACATATGATGATCAATCAAACAAGAATGATAATCAAATGAATCTAATTGTGTTACTCATAGAGTTTTTCAATTGTTTATATTCTCATAGAAGTATAAAAGACACAATTGAAGCAAAATCGATTTTGATTCAAGAGAATCAATTCATGAACATTTATCCACGGTTTGCAAAGATTGCATTCCTTATTATATAAATGTATTTGTTCATGAGAATGAAATCATATATAACCGATTTTAGAACTTGAACCACTTAAGTTTGCAAACGGGTACGCAAACTTAAGTTTCGGACAATGGTCTTAAACCAACAGTTTTCAAATGAGTACGCAAACTTTGGCTCCGGACCGAACTCAGTTGAAACAGTATGCGAACGGGTACTCAAACTTGGTTCCCGTACTTCAACGGTTAAATCAGTTTGTGAACGGGTACACAAAGTTATTTTCCGGTTCTGAATTCTGTCAAAATAGTTCGCACACTAAGTACACAAACCGTAATGTATTCAGACATGGGTTTTATTCTAAACTCCCATCTCAATCATTGAAACATCCTTAGAAGAAGACAATAGCTGTCTCACACAAACTATTAGGTTATAAGTAATTTTCGAGTGATCGAATGATCAATACGAAACATTCCGAGTCTACATCAAATGAATGTCTCACACAAATCATGTAAGATGTTACAAGGCAATTTCCACATGATCATCTTTTGACTTTCATCAAGAATAACAATGAACATATTGTTGATGGGTGAAAACTACTCCTGCAGAATTTGGTAATTTGGGGTGTGGATGAGGAATGAATCTAAACCTTCAACAAATGCACTTCGCGGTGAGTGCTTGTAGATTCGAGAGATCAATCTGGCAAGTCCGGCCTAAACCAAGAAATGGCCGTTCCAGACTTGTTTCGGTCACAAAGTGAAGGAGATGGGGTTGATCTTAGGGAGGGAAGCGAAGAAGGTGTTGAGATTGTGAAGGTGTTGGCTTGCTTATGACTTGTAAAGAAAGATGAGCAAGCTTACGGTTGATGCAAAGGGCTCGAGTGTTTGAATACGGTTTGTATTAACACTTGGTTTCGTCGCCCGAACTTGTGTTGTTCTCCGTTATTCCCTTGTTGTTGGAAATAGGCGGAGACCCTATTTATACAAGTCATTGAGCCTCATTCACGTTTCTCGTGGGAAGTGGAGGTAGTGGAATGATGGAGTAGTGGAGTTGTGTGTCGGTAACACACGACCGGTCTTGCCCACTTTTCCTGTTCATCTCTAACCGTCCATGACTTCCTAACACGTTCTTGTGATGGCGCGTTGCACGCCGCACGCCGTAAACCGCCGAGACCAATACCCCGCATGTATCCCCGGTTTGTGACATGATTGATAAACTGGAATGTGGATCGTGGATCCACGAAAGATAGCATGTAATGCTGAATTGAATATTTGTGTTATTCGGGAAGTCGATACTTGTGAAGTATCGTGTGTATTTTATATGTGTACCGCATTACGGTGTGGTAAAGTGACGGGTAATGACTCCTCACTAACCAAATAATTCTCGACTGTGGTTGTATAACCAAGCCTGGTGAGGTCGGACGGACGAGATGATGTTTGAGACACTCATGCGGCTAGTTGGTGAAATTAGGTTTTTAAAGAGGTGCGCAAGCATCACTCTTTAGCTTGGTCGAAACCAAGCGTGGGAAGGATTTTGGAGAGGACCGACCATACATGCGTGTTGACGGCATGATGGTGTAGGTGCATGTATTCCGTTCCCCTCATGAAAGCGATCTGGGCCACTCGATTTGAGTCAAAGAGGAGTGGTCGAGATTGATTTTGCGATAAGAGTTTGATACCGCAAGAAGCCGCGCGCCATACCCTTTTCCTGGGCGTTTTCCAAGACGACCTAGCTTGGTCGGTCTTGGCGGTTGGTTTAGCGTGTAGGCAGTAGGGCTGATGTTCACGCCTATGTCTTACCGGGTCTCATGAAACTTGATCTAAGCCACCCATTCGTCGGGGTGAAGTTGAGTGGTCGAGATCGATTTGCAATTTGGGAAGTGTAGCCACGCATGTTTGAGCGGGCGTTTTGGATTGGCCGGGCATGGTATGCCTTGGCCGACCGCATGGAGAGGTAGATGGGCCCACGGTGGTCATCTTTGGTATGACCGGACCTGCTCGATTTGATCGTGACCCTCCATTCGTGCCGGAGAAGATGGACGCGCGTGATGGCTCGAACCCTAATTTTGGCTTTCAAAGCCGCGCGACCATGCCATTTCGGGTGGACGATTGTGTTGTAACCAACCATGGTTGGTTTTGACCAACCGGTCAAGTGTGTAGGCGGTCACATGGTGATTGTGTCGACATGCTCCGGGCCTTTTGAGTCTACATCTACACCCTCCATCTATACCGCAAAGATGGATGGTTGAGATCGTTTTGCGGCACATGTAATATGCCGCAAACCCTAATTTAGGATTTTCCGTCCATAATGCTTGGTACGGACGGTTTCTTGGCAAGCAAAGGCCAATGGTCGACCATGCGGGGTCGGCCGTGTGTATTCCATACCCGCTGGGGGTGATGGAATTGATCCGGGGTCATCCAATCATGCTTGTGGAGTTGGATGGTCTGCGATCGGGATCATATCCGGACCGATATGGTCGGTCTTGGGATGCTCAATCGGGCTAGTATAACACACCGAGAGAGGCTCAATCGGGCTAGTATAACACACGAGAGGGCTCGGGCTAGTATAACACACCGAGAATGCTTTGTACGGGTATTTCGTACATGATTTCATTATAGTGTTTGGAGGTTCGTGTTACTCGTAAGAGTAACACTAGTCGTCATGCCACATCGATAATGATTCATTATAGTGCTTGGAGGTTCGTATTTACTCGTAAGAGTAACACCGGTCGTCATGCCACACCGATAATGAGTACAGAAATACAAGGCTGATATGAAATTCACGAGGAAGGGATTGTTGCTACATGCTCCAACCTCGGAGGAATTTCATGTATTCACGGGAATGGGATTGTTGCCACATGCTCCATTCTTGGTGAATTAAGTGAGGAGTATCCGTCACTTATAAACAGCTTTATCTTTTACAAGATGTCGGCGTATGATTTTTTTTGGGTTACTTACAAATTTAACCTTAAACGAAAATCCACCATCAACATTAAGTCCCCTCGCCTAACACATAATGGTTACACTATTGTGTGGTAGGCATGAGATGGTGACATACATACGTGAGAAAGACAGATAAAAGGAGTTTAGGAAGAGTGTTGGCCGACCGCTAGTTTTCCACGCCGTCACGCTTGTATGGAATCCCCCGGTGGGGCGGTTTCTTTCTTTGGGTATTTGAATCAAAAGAGGAAACCAAATAAGAGAGGAATCCTTTTTCTAGTGGGATTCTTCTAGTTTTTTGTCTATAAAAGAGACAAAACCCTTTCTTTTCTCACGAGTTTTTTTTTATTGTTGAAGCGGCTCCCGGTCTTTCTTTACTGCGTCGTCGGTTCTTTCGCCATTGTTTGCCCGTGAGTTGCTACCGTGCGCGCAGATTTTAAGCACATCGTGCGCCGTTCATCAGGAATCTGCCATCGTGCGCCGCCCGAGGTAAGTTCCGCTCCTTCTTTTCCTTTTTTTTTTTTTTTTAGAAAGTAAAACCCTAGTTTGTTAGGTAAACACTTTTGTAAGACATGTGCATGCTTAGCTTTTTCCGCCATCTAGCTTGAATCCCGTAGACATAATTCCCATGAATAAAGAAAATTGTGTTGTGATGTATGCGGATGAATGCGGTCCCGCAGGTGTATCCGGAACGTGGGTCTTATTCACATATGCTTGGCTGAAATTTACACCAAACTTGAAACTTGTCGGACTTGAACCAATACCAGGCCCGACTTGAAAGTTATACCGGAGAACTTGAAATCAATACCAGACCGAATCCTGTATGATGTTTGGACCAGCCATTGTGTGAGTTGTGTCTTGCCGTGTGTGACTACACTTCTCATATGCTTTCATACAAGTTCTAACTTCTGTCTTTTGTTTCATTGCGGTAGAAAAGAACTCCCTGTCGATATGTCTTCGAAGATAATCTTTGGTGCCAAGTCGGGAAGTGTTGATAGCTTCAAAGATATGCCGAACATCAATGATGAGTTGTTCACCTTGCCTTTTCCAAATATTAGGAAGCATCCTTCTCATAAGATAGTCTTGCTTTAGGTTCGTAAAATATGGATCTTTGATCCATTCTCTTCTTCCGCACTTGTGATGAGATTTTGTCTCCGAGAGAAACGAATATCCACCTTCTCCTATTGACTTCAAGATTTGCCATGCTCCACCGGGTTCTTACGAAGGATGGATGAGACGCATGTTGAGTAATAAGGGCATTACGGACAATTTGACCAAAGCACAAATTCTCGATGCGGTCATGGCATCTGCTACCCTCGAAATTAGGAAAGACACCGCGGGCTTGATCACCTTCATTTCTCGGTGGCGTATTTCCACTCACACAGCCATATCTAGATGGGGAGAGATGACTATTACTTTGGAGAGTGTGGCCGCATTAATGAACCCGCTCAAGGTTTCCAAGTCTTTTACGAGCTCTCGATGCGGAACAAAGTAATTATGATGCTATACTTCAAAAGGCGGAGGGATTCGAGAGTCTGGACAAGGAGGAGAGAAAGGATGCGAGATGCTTTTATACTTGGTGGGTTTCGGAGTGGTCTTCTCGAGTTGGAAAACGAGCTCGGCGTGATTGCGTTCTGTCTTTATGGCTATCCAGGGATATATTTGATGATGGTTGGGGAAGAAGACCATAAGAGGTGAGCTTGTTAAGATTGCTATAAGGTCTGGCGCAGGCGAAGTTCTTCCTCTAGCCGCATTGTTCCTTGGATCGCCGTATTCTCATCCGGACGCTTTAGCAATGGATATGCACGTTTCTAACGGTACAAGAAGGTGGAGTCGCACGTTCACTTCGCTTTTCAGCGCTCTTATGGGAATACTTGGTTATGCTCTACTCCCGCACCTTCACTCGTTAACTTGTACGGCGGGCTCGAGAATACTCCGATGGAATAAGAAGCGTCCTAAAGCCGGTGCGAAACTTGTGGAGGTATTTGACAACATTTCTTAGTAGATTTTCGTCCATGGGGGCCGATTCACTCTTCCATCATTCGGCCAAAGACCTTTGCCGACGATCCCGGCGTTGTGTTGCGCACCGATGTTGAGACCATGAGATGCGGGGAAATTATTTACATGCTAAGCCGCATTCCAGGATATGTCCCGTCTCTATTCAACGGAGAATTTTACGTGACTCCGCACAACATTGATGTGGCTGCTCGCCAGATGGGATTTGATCAGGGTGTCCCATTTATCCGTCCACTAGGGGCTCCGGAAGAATTCCTTCCACAAATTCTTAACGCCAATGTGTTCTTAGACCGGTGAGCCTTCCCTTCGGCCTATTGGGAGAAACCCGGTGGTGACCGAAATGGGTATAAAGAATTTTGGGGGAAACAACCTGATCTTCCGTAAATTTTCGAAGAGTGTTGTGACGAATTCCCGTAGTGAGCCATCTTATGACGTCTTGACGAAGCATTTCCTAGGTTGAAGCCACTTCCATCCAAACGGACAAGAGCCGAGGATTGCAGGTCCCAAGTAGGAGAGAGACCTAAGAGGCAAGCATGCGGTCCCGGTAATCCTCAATTCTTCTAATATGCGGGTATTTAAACCTCCTCCCATCGGTTCTCTCATTTCTCCAGTGTAAGTTCTTCTAAAACGATCCTTGTTTTAAATCAGGGAATTTCGAAAGATAATGCTTTCACAAGGTTGGCACGCATCCAAAACGAGAAGGTTGGCGGTATTGGTCTCCATGCTAAGAAGTCTGGCGGTACTGATCTTAATGCTGAGAAGTCTGGCGGTACTGATCTTCATGCTGAGAAGTCCGGCGGCACGGACCTTCATGTGCCGAGAAGTCCTGGAGAAACCGCTCCTTTTTCGACAATGACAGAGATGATGCAAGCTCGGTTGAACAAGGCGCTTCCCTTAATGATCTTGTCGACGGGGGTCGTGATGGAAATCAGCACCCAGTGAAATAGATGCTGGGGAAGGAATGCAAGAGAGACGTGCTCTGCTTTGTAGTTGAGACGGCTCCCCCTTGGAATCCATCCTGAACAGGTTCCGGACCACATGGCTATTGCGGTGACTTCTTCGAAAGGCCTCCCGCAATCGACAAGACTCCCCGCGGTCGCCGAATTGCCGGTGATGCGGCACGGGGCTTTGTTCGATCCTCCTTTCTTGTCCCTTATCCAGGTCATGTGTTGGTTGGTGGATTCAGCGTCTTAGGTTCAATTTGAAAGAGTTGTACACGGCAATATGGGAGAAACACGGACATATTGCTACCACCACGAAGCTCAAGAGTCGTCTTGCATTGGTCAACCGCGTCCAAGAAGCTTTAGTTTCTATCCAGGGGATGAGCGCTGCGGACCGGTGGAACAGTTTTCAAGAGGTGATTGAAGATTGGAGGTGCCATCGGGACGTGTTTGCGCAGATGCGCTTTAATGCTCATTGGTTCTTCGAAGGGTTCTCCAAGATTCAGGAGTTCGAAACTACATGATGAAGTCCCTTCCGCAGATCGTGTTGCTCGCCGGGAAGAAGAGGTTGAGAGGTTGTCTAAAGAATCGGGGTCAAGCGTGCCGTGCTTCAAAGGATGAAAGTCTCTCTTGCCCGGAAGGATGAGTTGTTGCTTAAAGACTTTCCTTGAAGTATTCGTGCTATATCTTTGGCGTTTTCTCTTATATGCTTTTCTTTTTGAGTGATAGTGAGGATTTTCTTTGACTTAGGTTTTGGATCAATAGGTAATTGAATTGGCTTATTTTTGAGATAGTTTTGTGAACAACCTTTTGAAAGGGATTATGTTAAATGAAATTTGCATCTTGGTCATGAATGATTGCGCATGAAATTGCAAATGTTATGTAAAAGGGAGGTACGAATGGAAACAAACATGGCGTTTGATCACCGAGCCTCTTTTTCCACATGCGGGATGCTAAGTCCCCAAAGTGAATTCTAAACTATCTCTCTTGTAAAGTTGTTGAGTAAAACTTACTTGCTTTTGAAGCCTCACTATATCAAACCGGAGTAGTCTTTCTAAGAAAATCCTCTGAAAGCTATCTCTCTGAACCAAGCTTCTCTGAACAATGCGCTTCAAAGCGTTGCATTCACTGGTGGGGTGATGGAGGAGCCGGTGGTAATGACCGTAGTAGCAGGTTTTCCCACACTACACCCCTCACTATATTTTGATTAGTTAGTCCATTGAAAGTTGTATAATTGAGAATGTTTATTGATTAATTTCATGAGTTGTTTACACAGGAAAATTAGGATTACACTTAGCAAGTAAAACACTCTTGAACTTTCTCTCTCCTAATGACTTGCCCAACAATTCTCAAAAGATCTCTCCTACAACAGACTCACTCGACCCTTTATATAGGGTAATACATAGTGGATGACAGCTAAGCTATCCTTTATTTTCGAGAATGTCTCGCGAAGTGTCGCCAGTGTACAACTATTCAATCTCGCGACACTTCTTAACCTCGCCCGGAGTTCCATGTCTTTCAGTTGTTTTGTGTGTCGTTTCCCATTGCGTCGTCTATTTTAGTTTCTGCGACTCCCTCGCGGTATTGTCGTTTATTGATCTCATGAGCCCTATGCATTGCGATATTATGATCCTACATCTTGCCTCTTTTTTTCCTTGAATATTGCTTGAAGGGCGATCTTGAAGGAAAAATCCGTTGTCATAGTAGTCTTTGATCTTTGTTGATGAAGGAACGAGCGGAAAGAATATTGTACTTGAAAAGTACGTACTTGCCTCTATTCTTTTGCGAAGTTCGGAGCTTCTTTGAGATATATATGAAGTATCGTCTCTTACCTCTCCTCTGAGGGAAGAGTACCATGAGATTTTACAATGTTGTTGCCGCGATTGCTTATCTTCAGTTTTGTACTTTTACACGGATTTTGATTATTAATGCCTTCTCTTGACACGTTTCTTCTAACCACTTTTTCTTGACCGTTCATGTCTCTTCGCATTAAATGACCTCGTTTTCTCGAGGATCTTTTTCCCTATATATAGTTTTCTTTTCCCCTCCTTTTCATTCTTTTGTTTTTCTCTGCAATCTTTCTTTGACTCTCTCCTTCCGCAATTTGCGCTCCTGCTACTGCAAAGCTTTTCTTCATCCTTTCTAGCGTTGTTTTTTAATCTCCGATCTTTCATCCATTCCCATACCGATAGATGGCTTCCATCGATCGTGGATACAAAACTTCTTTTGAAGAAGTTCAACGAAGTTGCTCGAGAAGGGTTTTACTCTCGTCAACCATTCCCGATCAAGAACCCTCATCCATTCTTTACGTAAATCTTTTCTCCGATCATCAATGTAATGATCGAGGAAGATTATAGTCTCGCTTTCGGTCGACTTCTCGCGGGACTTCCAATTCCCTTGTACAATCTGAGTTGCCTTTATTTTATGAAATTTTGGCCCATGAAAAATTTTCTCAAGCTGTTTATCAATTAGCGGCGATTGTATTCACTTGATGCTTGAGTTCGCGAACCGCGGTGGAGCAAAGGATCTTTATACCCTAATTCTCGCGTAAATCCCAAATTCACAAATTTGGAAATAGTGTTGAGAAATACACCGTGGAAAACTTCTTTGAAAATTATTCGGTGATAACTATGGTGAATGCGAGATCTCATTTGGGGCGTTAAATCGAAGAAAATGATAATGTTTCTGAAGATAAATTACTCATGCAAGACATTGATTGGCACCCAGGTAATAATACCTCTCCTCGTCATTCCAAAGATGAGAAATGGTGGGTCGTACCCTTGATCTTAAATGGTCCTTACATCGCGGGTTCGCATATTCTTCCTGCGAATCTCGCAGGATATCATCCTTGGGAATTCAAATGGCCTGAGAAGAAGAAAGAGGTATTTTTCCGACTTCAAATTTGGTTTTCGTAATTTTCTTTCTATAATTCTTTGAGTTTGTGAAATCTTTCAGATAGCCAGGTTGAAAAGAAGCTACAAGAAGGATCCGTCAGAGGATACTCTGACATTGCTTCGATCGCTTACGAGTGAAGTAAGAATCACTTCCTTTCTAATTATTTAAAACAGTATTGTTGCCTCTGTTTCTTATCTTTATGTGTATGCGAAGGTTGAAGTTGAAAAAATTATTGCTGCGAAGACTAAAAGTAAGGGTAAAACTGTCGCTCGCAAGAATAAATCCTCTGCCCCTTTAACTAAGAAGCGAAAGGTCCAATCCTCTTCTCGCCTTAGCTCAAGCTCTGAATCTTCTGACGAGGATAACCATGAATCTGATCCTTCTCTCGCTAAGAAGATTCCATCGACCAGTTCTTCCATGGATCAATTATCCAGCATCTTCTCAGATTGTTTCCAAGGAATGGGAGATGCTCCCCTAGCTTCTCTTTGTGGGGCTCTCGCAAACGTGTGTAATGCTGCTTTATTGGAGGGCAATAATTCATTCAATGGAGTCTCTAGAGTTGTGTCTCCTGACCTTTTGAATGCACTTGGGTCTCTGGTATGTGTACAGGCATACTTCCCTGCTAACTTTAAATTGTTTAAGTATATATATATTTTAATGATTTTTCTATCATCTTCTATAGGTTGGAAGATCTTCCTTTGTAGTTGCCTCAGACCTTGAGAGAAGACGCAATAATCTTGAAAAGAAGAATTTGCGGTTGAACGAGAAGATTCAAGAATTAGAGACCGAAGCTGCGTCATCTCGTGAGAAAGACGAGAGAATTCAAAAGTTAAACACCGAACTTGATTCCCAAAAGGATAAGGTGTCCTCTCTTCAAAATGCCAATCAGCAACTTTATGGTATAAAATTTTACCTCCTTTTATTATTTTTATTTTAATGGTCGCCTATTGCTACCGACTTATTACTTTCGCAGATGTATATAATCTCTCGATGAGGCTATTCTTCTCCATACATTTCCCGATCCTATGGATAATAACCTTCTTCTCGCTCACCTCAACAACTCTTTAAGTAGTTCATCAAACAAAATTAACTCCCTTTCATTAAATGAACTTCAGACCAAACATCGTCTTTTAGAAATTGAACATAGATCTGGTTTAAGTGCTGCCAACCAATTTAAACGAATGTTTCTCGAGTCCAATAAAGAAATCAAAATTTTGAGGAAGAAAATTAGTGACCATATAGATGATAAAGATCGCATTGCTAACAATGGTGCACATGCATTAGCGACTTTTCAAAAATCTCTCCTTGAACTACAAATTGAGCGAGATGAATTGCTTCGCCAGAACTCTTTGCTTAGTGAGCGAGAAGATCAAATTCGTTCTCTCCTCGTTATAAATAGTGACGATGAATTCGCCTGGGCTGCGAAAGTTTTAGATAATGCCAGGAATAACTTAGGTGTTGATGTTAGTCTTCACGCCGAGCATACTTCCCTGATTAAAGATATGATATCTGATAGAGAAGGTTATTTATTACACCTTACTATTTCTTACTTTTGTAATATTGCTTGTAAATTATTAACTTGTTGTTACTTATTTGCAGAATCTGAGAAGAGACTTCAGGTTAGAATTAGGGATCTTGAATCTGAGAAAGAACAACTCGCCGGGAATTTTCCAATGAGAATTGAAGAACTTGAATCTGAAAAACAACAGCTCGCGAAGAGTCTCTCCCTCCGTAATAATAAGTATTCCAAGTTGAAGAAACAATTCGAAACGACAGTGGCGAACTTTAATAATGATGCCGTTCGTTTTCGTAATGGAGCCATGGAATATGTTTGTAAACACCAGAACATCCCGTTGCATACATATCCCTGGCTTCTTGAAAAGGTTCCTGAGAATCTACCTGTCTCTGATGTTTCTGATAGTGAAGCTGGCGAAGAAGAAAATTCTGGCGATGAGAATAATGAAACTGAAGAACCAGATGAAGAAGAAGAATCACCAAAGATATAATTCTTTTGTTTTCTTTTGCTGCGTGTAATATCTATTCATTGCTGTATCTTTGTTATTATAGTGAACTCTTTTTTCATGAATTCAATCTTTACTCCCCTTTTTTGGTAGTTCTTCCTTGTAATATAATTGGCTAACATTATTAATGTATAACTCTTTCATCAGAAGATGAATAACAATATTCCATCTTTTCCATTCCCATACTTGCCTCTGATATTTATCTTCTGATGAGGAAGTTAGTTATCCTCATGTAAATAATTTTATTGTTGTTGAAATGTATGGCTGCGACGAGGTCGCGGATATCTTTATGAGTTGAGAATGCTATCTCTTTGTTCTGCGACAAGGTCGCAGGCCGCCTCTACACTTTCATGCAAAGGCCCATTGACCTTGCCTTATCATTTTGTGTGGTCTTCCAAGTCAGACCTCCCTAGTTAGAGGTCCTCCCCTGCCACCGTTCATTGCGACAAAATCGCAGGACGTCTTTACACTTGTATGTAAAGACCCATTGATCTTGCCTTATCATTTTTTCAAGTATTTTTGCCTCTGCAGGATGTTTTGGTTGCAACAATATGACAGGCCTAGATATCCTTGCGAATATAAAGTCCTATGACATTGCCGTCTTGCGACGAAATCGCAGACGCCCCGTACACTTTCGTGCAAAGACCCATTGATCTCGCCTTACCCTCGCGTTAGTATTATTGCCTCTGCAGGATCATTGCACAAATATGACAAGCCTAAGTCTCCTTGCGAAAACAAAGCCTCATGACATTTGCGTCTGTTTTGGCACTCCCCTAATGGAGAGTACCGCCCTTATCATCTCCCGGTTGCCCCTTCAAGGAGGCGAAACATCGGCCATACAAGACTAGCTCCTCCCATCCGGTCTTAACAACAACCAGTTGTTTTCGCAGCCTCTTATCCCTTATACCTATAGGGTTTATGGTTACGAGACCGCACCCTAAGTGGAGTTTTCTTCGGGCGAGTGCAACGCATGCCAAGACTTGCCAAGAATGGCCGGGGGTAGGTTCATCCATCCGGGCACTCGGCTCAACCGTGTACCTCGGCGCCTTGAGCATACAACGACTCCTAGGAAGAGACCCTCGGTCGCCCAACCGGTATAACCTACATATATAGTTGGGAATCCAAGGTACCTCTTAGGATAGGCTTTCATGGGCCCCAAATTTTCATGGTTCGAGCTTCGGGGAGCGGTGTAACCTTCCCCTGAACCACGGCGAGAGATACCCCCTTATATGACGCACTTTAGGTCTTACATTTGCCTCTTACGAAATGTTATTCGCGGACTAGGGTGTACGCCATAAAGGTTCGTCCCGTTCATTTGCGCATTTATATTTGTTAAATCATTCAATCATTCATGTTTCATTATTTTTGATATTTGTTTGCGAAGTATTCGCAAAGTTCATTTCACTTGTTGTATTTCACTTTTCTTTCTTAGTCGAATTCTCATTTTTACTCTTCTGAGATTCTCGCATATCATTACTTCAATGCTATTTTTTTTCTCCAGTTTTTGTTGCTTATTCATTTCTTATGCCTTTTGCTCCTCATATCCTTTGCTTCTTTATTACCATAATATTCTTTGTCTCTAGGCATTCACCTCGCGAGGTATGTTCAGTCCTTACTTCTATGGCATCCACCATCGCTTTTTCCTTTCCCTCGCTCATCTCTCACATCTTTGTTTCCACCCTTTTCTTTTGGCATTCCTTTCTTCGCAGCTTTCTACATCTACTTCATGACATTGTTGCGACTCTTTCCAATCTCCCTGTATAATACCAATGCCATTTGGATGTGGGAATTTAATACATTGATGATACGTTGACGCGACTCCCAAGATTTCATGAAGCCACGGCCTCCCAATCAGCGCATTGTATGGAGATTCCACGTCAACCACACAGAATAAAATACCAGTTGATAGTCCTTGTAGAGGTATTCTCATGTGAACCTCTCCCTTTGGTTTGTTTGCAGTGCCATTAAAGCCATATATTTTGTATGTAGAGGGGATCAAATCCTCATCTTTTCCTCCCATCGTCTTGTAAGTATGGTAGAAGAGGATATTCAGGAACTTAGGTGTCGATTAAGATTCGGTTGATCGCCCACAAGCTTACGCCTCATCATCTTCTCCATCGACTGGTTTCGGGTTAATCTCTAGTTTCACAACCAACGGGCTATCATGTGTTTCTCTTCCTTTTGGCACTTCATGCAGAGAAAGAAATAGTCTTCAATCGCCCTTTGTTCTAATCTGCGTTGATCTCGCCTGGACTCATAATTTCTTTATCATTAGCATCTCTCGCAAAGACTCTACCGAGCACGTTGTCATGAAAATCTTCGATGGTGCGATAGGAGTGGACAATGGAGTTGCAGTTCAAATTCTTGGCTTTTGTTCCTACTTCTATCACAAATGTTTCCTTTCCCTTCGCCGACACACGTTCATGTGCATCTCGGTGGTGGTGGTAATGTCGACTGTTTCTTCTCCCCTTAGAAAGTGATTGACTTCCACGATCAATCATCCCGAGAATAATTCTCTTTATGTTTCTACAATCGTTTGTTTGATGCCCATGGAAACGATGGTAAGAACAAAACTCATGGCTTCTATCGCCCGGTGGTGGTTCCATTCCAACATTCCAAGGTCTTTGGTACATTTTCCATCACAAGTATAGCTTCCCGGATCTTTTCAACGCTAGCATTCGGTGGAGGCATCTTAATTTGTTCCCATCTTGTTCTATGACTTCTCGCCCTCCACGGCTATTTTGCCTTCGTCCACCATAAGTTTCTTGCACATGATCTAGCCTCGAATCTTATTATTGCACATTACGGTTGTAGTAATTCCTTTCGCGTTCAAACTCTTCTTGATCATGGCTTCCCATGGCTACTATCTTCTGCTGTCCTTCAGCCCTCCTTGCTCTCTGTCCTTGCGAAGTGCTCGCCACTGTATTGATGAACTGAGGTAACAAGCTTGCGTTCGCAGCATTCGAGTTTGTGTTCGCGATTGGATAAGAATTCATTTCATTCTGTCTTTCTTCTAAGGCGATATATTCTTCCTGTAATTCTCGCAGTTCTGCCATCGTGATTGTATTTTTGACTCTAAAAATTTGAATGTATAACAAGTTGGTCGCAAAGAGAGCATTCACAAACGAGAGGATGAGATATCTCTCCTCAACCCGTCCTGCCATTTCGCTACACATGTTTCTCCATCTTATTGTCAACTGCCTTAAGCTCTCGCCAACCCTTTGTTTCAACCCGAATACATCTTCAATACCTGGTCGTGAAGAGTTGTTACTTATGTATGCTCCCAGGAATGTGGCTTGTAAATGGTGAAATGATGTAATTGTATTCCTTGGTAGGCTTTCAAACCACTTTAATGCTTCTCCTATTAAGCTTGACGCGAAATATTTGCACAATATGGCATCATGGTTCTCCCATTGTAACATACATCTCATGTAAGCCTTAATATGTTGTATCGCACAGGTTGTTCCATCAAAGATGTTGGTTAATGCAGGTAGATTGCACTTAGGAGGTATTCCTCCCATCTGTACTTCTAGCGTGAAGGGATTCTTCGCAGCCTCTGCGATGGCTTCGTCCAGTTGTCTCCTTCCTCCTTCCCTTCTATTGTTCAGTAATCCTCTCATTTCAGCTAGCTCTCTTAAGATTTGTTCATTTGCTTCAGAATTTGATTCTACTTGGTCTTTTTAGCTCTGCTTCTCTCCTTCTTCGCTCGTGCCTATTTTGACCTTCCTGCTCATTATCTTCTCTTCTTCTTTCCTCGCGACGCTCTTCTTCGCCTCTTTCGTTAATTCGCACGCCATTATATCGGTTGTTCTCTCTTCTTGGCTGCCTCTCAGCTCTCATCATTTGCACCCTCTCATACTCTTCATTAATATTTCTATTGGTACGATTTTGTTCCCTCCTTCTCTCGCGGTTGTCATGGTTATTCTGCCGGATTGCCTCCTCCATCTCTCGATTTTCCATTTCTTCTCTTAGCCTTTCTCTCTCGCGAGCTAGTCGCGCTTGTTCAATGTAGTGTCTCTCAATGTCATCCTCGATCTCTCGGTTTCTTCTCAATTCTTCTCTCCCGCGGATTATTCTTCCTTCAAAGAATTTGGGTCATTCGGCCCTTGGAGTTGCATGTTTCCTTGATTTTCCCTATTCCGCTCATTTGGAAGATTTTCGGGCTGAGGAATATAACGATCTTCTATTTCTCCTCTTCTCTCGCCGTGCTCTATATTCGGATTTTGTGTTTCTTCATTGGTGCGTTCTGTTGGTACAACTCTCCTTCTTTCTTCTCCATTCGATCTTGAACTTGATCTTACGCTACTTCTAGATCTCCTATTTTGCAACCTCATATTTTCCATCCTCAATTCGTGATTCTGTCTTGTCAAGTTTGCTCGTTCCTCTGCCTCTAGCCGTCTCTCCTCGTGTATTGTTTGTCTCAATCTTTCTAGGGCTGCGATTTCTTCGTTACCTGGATTCATTTCTCCATTCATTTCTTGCTCTCCTCCTCCTTGTCCATTGTTCACCAACTGCTGCTCCTCTTCTCTCTCGTCTTCAGAATCAGATCTCCAAGTATGCACGCTTACTCTATCATAATCCACTGCCGCGTTTGCTACTGGGGAGATTGGTGGCTGGTTTTGACCTTCTCCATCATTTCTCATATTCATCCTTGATGATTCTCCTGTTTCATTCCTCCTTTCTCCAGCAAGTCTCCCACTTCTTCTTACAATCGTTGGTTGCCCTTGTACATTTCTTCTTCTAGCCATCTTTCTTTTTCAATGAATTCTTGAGTATCTTTTCCAAATCTCTTCTCTATTAATCTATATTCTTTCCAATTTCTTCGTCAATCACTGCTCGTCCCTGTTTCTAGCGCATATGTAGTAGCAGGTTTTCCCACACTACACCCCTCACTATATTTTGATTATTTAGTCCATTGAAAGTTGTATAATTGAGAATGTTTATTGATTAATTTCATGAGTTGTTTACACAGGAAAATTAGGATTACACTTAGTAAGTAAAACACTCTTGAACTTTCTCTCTCCTAATGACTTGCCCAACAATTCTCAAAAGATCTCTCCTACAACAGACTCACTCGACCCTTTATATAGGGTAATACATAGTGGATGACAGCTAAGCTATCCTTTATTTTCGGGAATGTCTCGCGAAGTGTCGCGATGTACAACTATTCAATCTCGCGACACTTCTTAACCCTCGCCAGGTTCCATGTCTTTCAGTTGTTTGTGTGTCGTTTCCCATTGCGTCGTCTATTTTAGTTTCCTGCGACTCCCTCGCGGTATTGTCGTTTATTGATCTCGCGAGCCCTATGCATTGCGATATTATGATCCTACAATGACAGTACCTCGGGTCCATTACTTGATCGCAGGCGGACGCCATACGGGGTAGCTCCACCTCTCCATTTCGTACCCACGTCTCCAGCAGTTCTGAATCTTCTTCATTGGGAAGGGGAAATGTAAGTACCACGAGTCTAGCTTTTCTGCGTTAGCGGGCGTTGTAACGTCTCTCCGCGGCTTTGACGTGGAACAAGAGATGAAATTGAATGACTTGCGAGTGCCATCGTATATGCGGATCGCTTGCCTAAGTAAAGGGATGTAGAAGGTGTCGTAACGTCACTGCTGAGTGACCGGATTGAACGTCCCCATCCTCCGTACTCGGGTATTTCCGATTGATTTCTCCTTCCTCAAGCGTTTCCTTCACCTGGTTGGGAGGCCGGCGTGGATTGGACAGTCTTAGTGATTCAATAAGAGTTTTGAAATACAAATCTTCTAGGGAGGGCTCCATAGGCGGCAGCAGTTCCCTTTCTTTATCCAGAGATATTGTAGTACTCCGGGCAAGTCTTTTCCTCGTGGAGTTTCCTTGAGTCTTCGTCTTTGGGCCATGTTGTTCGTCTCTCCCGAGTCCCTTTTTGTGATTACGTGCTCTTTATGCTTCTTCATCGGTAAAGGTGTGACTCCGGCTAATGATTCAACATTTCTTGTCTTTGCCCGAGGATGCTCGTCGACCCTTCTTGTAATTGTGCCGCTATATCATTCAAAAGGCGAAATGTCTCGCTTTCGCCTCCCGGTGATACCGGCTTGATTTGCCAAGACATCCTCCAAGCATTCCGCTATGCTTCCCATGATATTCGAACCGCTTTGTAGTTTGGGATACATTGCGAGATGGAAGCGAAAAATTGAGGATTCAATTTTATGCAACCGATAGATCAA
Organism: Papaver armeniacum; assembly: GCA_023531295.1. Classification (NCBI taxonomy): domain Eukaryota; kingdom Viridiplantae; phylum Streptophyta; class Magnoliopsida; order Ranunculales; family Papaveraceae; genus Papaver; species Papaver armeniacum. Next base: position 85,676 of record JAJJWW010013940.1, read on the forward strand.
TCTCCCACCGTGGTCGCCAATTGTTGATGGGTGAAAACTACTCCTGCAGAATTTGGTAATTTGGGGTGTGGATGAGGAATGAATCTAAACCTTCAACAAATGCACTGCGCGGTGAGTGCTTGTAGATTCGAGAGATCAATCTGTGCAAGTCCGGCCTAAACCAAAGAAATGGCCGTTCCAGACTTGTTTCGGTCACAAAGTGAAGGAGATGGGGTTTATCTTAGGGAGGGAAGCGAAGAAGGTGTTGAGATTGTGAAGGTGTTGGCTTGCTTATGACTTGTAACGAAAAGATGAGCAAGCTTACGGTTGATGCAAGCGTGCTCGAGTGTTTGAATACGGTTTGTATTAACACTTGGTTTTGTCGTGCCCGAACTTGTGTTGTTCTCCGTTATTCCCTTGTTGTTGGAAATAGGGCGGAGACCCTATTTATACAAGTCATTGAGCCTCATTCACGTTTCTCGTGGGAAGTGGAGGTAGTGGAATGATGGAGTAGTGGAGTTGTGTGTCGGTAACACACGACCAGTCTTGCCCACATTTCTGTTCATCTCTAACCGTCCATGACTTCCTAACACGTTCTTGTGATGGCGCGTTGCACGCCGCACGCGTAAACCGCCAGACCAATACCCCGGTATGTATCCCCGGTTTGTGACATGATTGATGTCGGAATGTGGATCGTGGATCCACGAAAGATAGCATGTAATGCTGGGTGAATAACCGTGTTATTCAGAAGTCGATACTTGTGAAGTATCGTGTGTATTTTATGCAGAATCAGCATTACGGTGTGGTAAAGTGACGGTAATGACTCCTCACTAACCAAATAATTCCTGACCAGGGTTGTATAACCAAGTTGGTGAGGTGGGACGGACGAGATGATGTTTGAGACACTCATCTGCGACCGTTGGTGAAATTAGGGTTTTTAAAGAGGTGCGCAAGCATCACTCGTGGGAAGGATTTTTGGAGAGGACCGACCATACATGCGTGTTGACGGCATGATGGTGTAGGTGTCCGTATTCCGTTCCCTCATGAAAGCGCGATCTGGGCCACTCGATTTGACCGTCAAAGAGGAGTGGTCGAGATTGATTTTGCGATAAGAGTTTGATACCGCAAGAAGCCGCGCGCCATACCCTTTTCCGGCGCGTTTTCCAAGACGACCTAGCTTGGTCGGTCTTGGCCGGTTGGTTTGGCGTGTAGACGGTAGGCTGATGTTCACGCCTATGTCTTACCGTCTCATGAAACGTGATCTAAGCCACCCAATTCGTCCGGTGAAGTTGAGTGGTCGAGATCGATTTGCAATTTGGGAAGTGTAGCCACGCATGTTTGAGCGGGCGTTTTGATTGGCCGGGCATGGTATGCCTTGGCCGACCGCATGGAGAGGTAGATGGGCCCACGGTGGTCATGCTGGTATGACCGGACCTGCTCGATTTGATCTCGTGACCCTCCATTCACAAGCTGAGGGAGAAGATGGACGCGCGTGATGGCTCGAACCCTAATTTTGGCTTTCAAAGCCGCGCGACCATGCCATTTCGGGTGGACGATTGTGTTGTAACCAACCATGGTTGGTTTTGACCGACCGGTCAAGTGTGTGGCGGTCACATGGTGATTGTGTCGACATGCTCCGGGCCTTTTGAGTCTACATCTACACCCTCCATCTATACCGCAAAAGATGGATGGTTGAGACTATTTTGCGGCACATGTAATATCTTTGCAAACCCTAATTAGGGTTTTCGAGTCCATAATGCTTGGTACGGACGGTTTCTTGGCAAGCAAAGGCCAATGGTCGACCATGCGGGGTCGGCCGTGTGTATTTCATACCCGCTTGGGGGTGATGGAATTGATCCGGGTCATCCAATCATGCTTGTGGAGTTGGATGGCTGCGTCAGATCATATCCGGACCGATATGGTCGGTGCGGATGCTCAATCGGAGCTAGTATAACACACCGAGAGGGGCTCAATCGGGCTAGTATAACACACCGAGAGGGCTCGGGCTAGTATAACACACCGAGAATCAGCACAGACGGTATTTCGTACATGATTTCATTATAGTGTTTGGAGGTTCGTGTTACTCGTAAGAGTAACACCGCCGTCATGCCACACCGATAATGATTCATTATAGTGCTTGGAGGTTCGTGTTACTCGTAAGAGTAACACTTTCGGTCGTCATGCCACACCGATAATGAGTACATGAAATACAAGGCCGATATGAAATTCACAGGAAGGGATTGTTGCTACATGCTCCAACCTGGAGGAATTTCATGTATTCACGAGAACGGGGATTGTTGCCACATGCTCCATTCTTGGTGAATTAAGTGAGGAGTATCCGTCACTTATAAACAGCTTTATCTTTTACAAGATGTCAGCGTATGATTTTTTCAGGTTACTTACAAATTTAACCTTAAACGAAAATCCACCATCAACACATATTTAAAGAAAAAATCTTTCCAATTCATATTTCGAGAAATAGATAAGCGGGTTATACTCAACTCAAAATATCAAATGTGTATAATAATGGAGTCTATATAGCTATACGACTTTGTCTCAATAGGAGATAGAATAGAATAGACTTCTGAGTGATAGATGATTTGAAGTCTCCACATACCATTTGTTGATGAAGTTCCATAAGCTCCCCTTAGTAGTTCTTTGTCTTCAATCTATGAATGCCGTGAAGTCTAGGCTCAAGTACACATTTTATCCTAATCCGAGATATATCTATAAGTAGACTAGAAATCAAGACTTATAGTTTTGACAACTAAACTTGACAAACAAGTTTGATATAGCAACGCTTGCGAGTTTGACCGAGCAGTTCTCTACCAACACCCCCCCCCCCCCCACCCTTGTCAATTTATTGACAAAACTATCGATACATATGGATTACAAAATAAATAAATTTTGTAGCTTCTCATCCAACATACTTGATTTCCTTGGTTCTTCAACGTTCCTTGAATTCTTCGTCACTTCAAGTACTCCAGCGACAATGAACGTGTTCAACTCAGTATCATTGTTTTTGAAGATCCGTAGCTATAACAATATTTAAAAACAAGATGTTTTCGTATTGTTATACAGTGTCGTAGTATTATTACACAACATCAAAGCTCAATTGTATCACAACTTTGACAATAATACTATGTTTATATGTATCACTCCCCCTTAGTCAATACTTCATCTCATGATGAAAACCACTCCCCCTTACATAATGATCCGTAAACCATATGTATGTAGTGTGAACTACAAAATAATTCTCCCCCTTTTTGTCAATAAAAATTGGCAACGGTACAAAAACTAACGAGATCATAATGAAATTCTCAAACTATTAGGTGTAACATAATATAGAAATCTAAACCCATAAATAAGCAAGTATTATACGGTCTTAATACTATAAACTTGTGTTTAAACAGAACCCACTAATCAAAATCCCTATTAGAATGCTTAAACTACAATCAATTTCAAAAAAAAACTTTATGGCATTTTATCAAACACATAAGGTGAATTGTACAAAACAATAAGTTTTTTAAAATTAGGCTAGATAAGCTACAACATATAATTAATATTTAATAACCATGAGTTCATGAATCATGCTGATAGGTGTAGAATACACCTAATTTACTATATAAGAGTTTATGCTTTCTTTGCTATTTTTCGTGTGAATTTTGTATTTTACGCTTGTTTTGAGTTCGTAGCTACTTTGGAGTCACACGGAGGAAAAGAAGAAGAAATCACCCAATTTGAGCCAAAAGGGCAAAAATGTCATTTTACTGGGCGATTGATATATGGAGCCAGCTATGGTTAAGGGGTTGTCATCTTGGGTAGCCCTTATCCAGAATATATGTGTTATTAACACCCAAACTGGGGTGGTCCTATCCCTGGGGTGTTTAAATCCACCTCAATCATTATCAACCCTAACAGAGAAGAAACATTTCTTCCCCAAATTATTTGGGTGAAATCCGTCATAGGCTGGCTTTGTTGGCGAGACAGAAATGAAGGTGGTGAAATTGAGAGAACGGCGAGAAAGGATTCGGTTCTGGCGGGTGTTTTGATGAAGATTAAATGGGGATTGTCTCACTAGGAATTGAGAGAGGAAATGAAGGCAGCCATTACCACGACCTAGAATTCAGAGAAATTGAGAAGAGATTAACGAGTCTGCCGTCGAATTGAGATCGGGAAAAATCAAGGCAGATGATGGATCTGTAGGAATTGATTCATAAAGCTTCAGAAAATGGTGGAGATTCAAGGGTTTTTGCTGTTGAAGATGGAGAACAGATCGAGAGATGAATTCATGCAGAGTATAAGAAGGCATTGAGTTGTTGATGATTGGCGAGCTCATGGTGAAGAAGTTGAGATGATTTCTATATTTCAGAAGATGAAATTCCATATGGGTTTATGGGTTTGAGTAAATGATTGAAATGGTGAAGAACTCAGAGTGAAATTGAAGCATTGAGTTGGGGTTTTTGAGCAGATGAAGATGGCAGTGCTGCTAATGGAAGCAGAAATGGGTTTAGGGCTCGAATTGAGCTTGAACACGATTGAGGTCAGGGCTCTGTTGTGGTGTTGATATTCATGGGAACTGGTGGTGGCATTGAAGTTGTAGAGATGGTGTTGGTGAAGTTTGGATGTACTCTGGTGCATATGGTGCTGAGGTTTGAATGAGCTGTGTTGTGACGCTGAGAAGAATTGGAGCTGTTGCTATGGGTGTTGGCTGAAGGCTGGAGTTGACTTGTGGCTGCGGTTCAGGTGGAGATAAAATTGAGCTGATGGGTTAGTGTTGGACTTAAACTGTGAGGCTGGTAATGTGTGAGTCAATGTTGCAGTGAACTGGTGTTTGTTGTGGCTCTGTTGGTGGTGAATAGAAAATGCTGGATTTGCAGTGTGTAAGCCAAAGCAGCTATGCAATGAAGTTGGGATGGCTTGAGAGTCTAATAATGGTGCTGGTGCTGGTGCATGACTGTTGGAGCTGGTTGCAGTGGTGGTTCAGGGCAGGAAGAAAAAGTGTATGAGATTGAGCTGCAGCTGGAGTTGGCTCTGAGCTGGAGATAATGGGTCTTAGTATATGAACTGGCCTGAGATGGTGGCTCAGGGTATTGCAGGTTGCAGGTTATGATGGAGTTGAGCTGTGGAGGATTGCCATGGGTAAAAGGGATCAGCTGGAAACTGAGTGCTGCAAGAGAGCAAGGGTGTTGAATCTGTTGATGTTGCAGCATTCGAAGATGGGAGATTGCAGGGGATGTTGCCATAAGCTGCAGGAAGAGAGAATAGAGCAGTGAAATGCAGTTTCTGGTGGATTATGTTGCAGGCAAGAGCTGAGGTCAGGTGCAAGTTGAGTGTGGTATTGTGCAAGAGGATAATTGGTGTTGGCTGTGTTAAGTGCAGGTGGTCTTGGCGACGGGGAGTGAGTTGAAGTTTAATGGGATGAATTAGCGGGTGGTGAGGTTAAAGGCCTAGACCGAGTTCTGAGGGGATTCAATGGAATGCAGGCAATGGACTGAAATTGGAACTGGGAGCAAGTGCAACACTTGTCTTGTATGGCTTGAGGAAATGGCAGGTGAGATGGAGTTACAGGAGGTATTGAGTGCGAATGCACTGACCTTTTGGTCGGGATTGAAAGTGGTAAAGCACAATGATTGTGCAACAGAACTCTGGCCTGTGCAATGGCCGAGCCATTCAGCTCACTTAGCCAATTCAGGTCTGCGACTCAATGACCTGACCCTGACTCACCTGACTCAATGATCTGACCCGGTTGACTCACCTGCCTTGACCCGAGTTGACCCGGCCGTGTAGACCCGTTGACCGGTGACCGGGTGGACTTTGCCGGTCACCTGAAATAGTTTTCCGGCGACTTTTCCGGCCGGATTCCGTCCACAATCCCAGTTTTCCGGCGAGCCAAAATTTCCAGAATTTTCTATGGACTACTCTCATAGGTGTGAAGACTTGGGCTAGGAATTGGATGAGAATTGGACTCAAATTTGGAAAGAGAAGGTGGAAGAGTTGAGAAAAGCTTGGATTTGGAAATTGAATTGCAAAAGGAAAAGGATTCTACTCCTTAGAAGATTTGGAGAATATTGAAGCCTATAAATAGAGAAGTTTTCTACAACTTCTACACACCTCTCTACACACACAACACTTGTGTTTTTGCTTGCTTTTCTAAGATTTTTCTTTTAATTACTTGTGTGAATTTGAAAATTCTTCTTTTAATTATTATTTTGTGTGAATTTCAAAAACATGAGTAGCTAATTTTCTTATTGATTGAGGATGAATTCCTAGTTCTTAACATGATTTGAGTTTTGTTTTCAAATTCTATCTTGAAGTTTTTCACATAATTATCGTTTGTTTTTACTAATAGGAGTGATCTTAAAGACATTCATGATTGATTGATAGATTGTTTGGAGTGCACGCTAAATTGATTTGTTAATTCGATCTAAAGCTAGTGAAAGTTAGGAGATAAGTAATCGTTTCTTGACTCTTTACATAAGTAGCAAACACGAGACCTGCGGAGGGATTCCGTGGAGCAATTGTGTGTAGAAACAACGTTAGCAAGTGGACCTTGAGCTAAGAGTCTAACTACTAATATCAACCTAAAAATTCACAAAACTTAATGCATGAGCCAAGTTACATCTAGGTTGAGCTAATTCTAGGTGGCTTGGTGATTAGAATCTTAGGGCGAGAACTTAGGTGTCCGGTGATATAAGGGATTTAGGGGGTTTAGCACTGAGCTGGGCCGCACCTACGGTTGGTGATAATTTGTGACTAATAACAAGTGAATAGAACATAACTTGATTCATTGTTTTTAACGAAGAAGGATTCCCTTGATCTTGTCTCTCTTATTGCTTTCATCTTTCAACTTTCGATTTTAATTGTTTTGTTTATTTTCTTTTGTTTTTACACCCCTTTCGTGACAACTTTTACAACTAAGATCTCTTGCTCCTCGTGGGAACGAACTTGACTTCCATTATATATTTAATTGAGTGGAAATATTGAATTAATTTGATTGCACCTACGACACGCATCAAATTTTGGCGCCGTTGCCGGGGAGCAACGGGCGATTTTTAGTTGTTTTTAATTTTTCTTTTTGCTTTATTCTTGCTTTGTTAGATTCTTTACCGTATCTAACTTAGTTTGTGAGAATCTTGTTTCAGGTGTATACCTTTGGTGAATGCTAAAAGGGGGTAGACCGAGTCCAATACGTCTTCGATCCGGCACTCAACTAAAGGATTTCATTCGTGCGATTAACACTCCACTTCCTCCTTCTTCATCAAGTGATTCGGACATAGAGGAAGACACAATGGCTGATCGTACACTAAAGGACCTAGCTTCTCACAAGCTTGATACACAACAATGGTGTATCCAAACTAACTCAACCTTCGAAATCAAGCCAGGGTTGATTAGAGAGTTACCAAAGTTCCATGGCATGGTGAATGAGGACCCAAAAAAACATCTTATGGACTTTTATGCCATAGTTATGGCCATGCTTCCACCGGAAACTAATGCGGATGGAGCAATGTTGAAAGCTTTCCGTTTTCTTTTGGGCAATGCTAAGGAATGGTTATATTATTTGCCTTAGGAAGTATCACAACATGGAATGGGATGAAGAAAATTTTCCTCGAGAGATATTTTC
>JAJJWW010013941.1:0-42984 GCA_023531295.1 Papaver armeniacum
TAATAAGTTTGGGCCTATCATTTGGTATCGGAGCGATCAATGGTAGATGGTACTCGTTTGAAACCTTTGGATGACAATTTGAAAGGATTGGTAGAAAGGATGGGAAACAAGAAAAACAATCGGATGATATCAAAGGTTTGACAAGTCCTGGAAAATTGGTGGAGAAATATGAAAAGCAAATGGAAAAGCAAGATAAGCAAGGTGAAACAATATCCAACTCTTTGACGAGAAATCCCTCGATAGAATGTCGGTTCACCCACCAATGTTCTTACGGAAAAAAACACCCAGAAATGCGGAGTTCACACCAATATTACCTAGTGGTGGACTGTTCCCTAAAAAATCATTGGTGAATCCTTATATAGAATCCAGCGACCTCCTCATAGATCAGTTCTGGGATTGTTTGAATTTCAAAATTTTAAAAGGTGATCCTAATGGTTGGGTTTATCGGAGAATAATTTTTTTTGCTAATAAAACTGAAACAAGCAGATGGGTTGTCATTGCTTCAATTCACTTTGAAAGAAAGCACTTCAATTTTCTGGTGTTCATAAGGCTAAGTGGTGTTCTCATGGAATGATCTTACTAAGGGGTTTTTTCGACGCTTTGGCCCTTCTTCTTATGATAAGCAAGTTTCTCGTCAAACTTACACGGGTTTCAACTGTTCTTGATTATCAAAATGAGTTTGAAAAATTATCTAGCAGTATTGCATGGATTATCAGAAGAATTTCTAGTGAGTTGTTTTCTGGGTGGGTTGTGAGGAAGAAATTCAACCGGGGTTCGTGTATGTTCAATCCTAAGGATCTTCTTCTTGTTATGGGACTTGCCGCTTACAAGAAGAGCAACTATTGTCCACAAGGAGGCAGATTTCATGCACTAAAAGAAGGTACTTCTCAAAGAAGTTTCCTACAAACCACCCTCACACTCACAAACCATCACCACCAACATTTAGGGAGGTTTGTGGGACACCCTAGGTCCTTACCTCCAATACAAAGGTTTATTTAGAGATGAAGGACAGGTAGGAGTGAAGGATTATGTTATCAACTATGATGATAAGTGCTTCGAGGCCATACTTGCAAGAACCCTAAATCTTTTCATGATAGAAGGCACTTGGGAGAGATTGAACAAGAGCAAAATCAACCTAAAGAATTGCCTACGAAAGACATCGGAAAAGAATCATCTCTTGCAATCTCATATGCATTCTTTTGGATATCCTTATTCACAACCTTGAGGACAAGGTTGCTTTTAAGCTGAGGTGGGAATGATACGCCCATGTCAAAGATTGGATAAGCTAGTATGGTTTGGATGGTATTATATAGTTAGTAGGGTTATTTGTGCGGTTTGTGTATTTAGGGAACCTATATATATGTATCTATGTACGTAAGAATGGGATGTTGAATGAATGGAAAATGTCAATGTTCTAGTCTGATGTCTTCTTTCCCATTTCTAAGTATTCTTCTTCTCTCTAATCGACTTTCTTCCTCTCCTATCTCAATATTTCTCTCTTATTTCACTAAGTTACACCCTTAATAAGTTTGGGCCTATCATAGTACTAGGCTCATTATTAAAATGACCAAGGCTCACTATTAAATTGTGCCTAGTAGCGTAAAGATTGGTTAAAAGAGCCCGTAACCACTGATAAGTGAACCTAAATTTAGTGTCTTTTCAATTTTAGCATTTTTAGTTTTTATGCATTTAGTCTTGCTAGAAATATTAGTACATTACTATTAAAAAATTCAGGGAAAACCTTTCCATTGTTTTTATTGATTGAATTGAACACTTCCTAGAATTTCCGCTTTTCTAGTCAAATCCCCATACTCATTATAGTCCATCCATGTTTTTTAGGTGACAATCATGAAGTTTGCTTCGAATCTTGCTAATTCAATGCTCACTTGGGCCAATGCATTACCACATCAAAAATATCTAAACCATTAAACTCGACATTAACAGTGGATGAAACTAAGAAGTGAAAAGCATAGCAACAACGAGAACAATGTGAGAATTTATTAAACATTTTATAACTAGGAAGTCAAGTCAAGTACTAGTATATTCAAGTATTCTTATTATCGCACTACCAAAATGATACCATGTGGATTGTTATTGGTTTAGGATGTATTGAATAGTTATCCAAACAAGAACCATCAAGTCCATAGTCTGCAATGATACCTCAAACTCAAACTGTGATAATAAATCAATGTCGGGCTTTTTATATATAAGATGAAAAAAAATTGGTATGAGATAGATAGATACACTTACCAAAGGCATATCTAAATATTCTCAGTAACATGGCGTGCATCATGCTTGGATCCCACTTTTCATTCACCAGTATATAAGAAATGATTGAAATCAGTTGATACTTATATAATGGAAGTAGAGTAACTTTATTGACAATCTAAGCTATATAAGCAATTATCTATATTTCAAGAAAAATAATCAATATGAAAAAAGAAAATATTAAATGGAAGATCGATATATGGTATATCGTGGAACATAGAAATTGAACTGTACATGATGAAACAAATAAGAATTTTAGAGATTTTAATATGTATCCGGTAATACATAAATAAATATTAGGCCAATTTACTATATTAGAACCTTATTTAACCAACACTTGTACACAAAGTTACGAACTGATTATTAGTTACTCAGACGAGTGTCACCATAAAACTTCTTCGGTAAACGCGTCATCGCAAGAATCATGTAGCACCACCACAATCAAGCGTTTTCTCGTGTTTAACATTGAATTGGAAACCAATATCTTTCCTTTATTCTTGAACTCGAATGAAATTTGAGATGGAAAAAAAGTAGTCTTTCTTGGTTTGGATACCTAATCAAACAAATCGGAGATAACATGAGTATTTTGGAATCTATCAGTCCATGAAATCAACAATCATCACAATTACATATATTAATGTGATTCAAAAGAATGAGTAAAAATATCATTACCTTTGTCATTAGCATCACAGGTCCCATTTAGTGGAAGTAAAGTTCCACTCGACCATGTTTTCATCCTTTTTCGGTGATTAACCGTGATTTCCCATCCATCTATAACAATCAAATCCATTGTTCTTGACTCTCAAGACCACCATTTGAAACTTAAATTATCTCATCATTGCTTCATAACAAACTTTCCTTCACACCAAGATACCAAACTCATTGACAATCGATCATTTCCTGCAATCTTCACCAAACTGCAGTTGCAACAACAACAAAGCTACCAACACTGATAATCCTAACTGCAATCCATACTTAGCACCTCATACGCAAGCCCACAATCATTGCTTCAACCACCATCACTTAGCTGCAACTCTATTGCATCATTCCATTCGAGATGAACTTTCCGTTCTTCTCAAACTAATAATAGACATCAACCGCATTTGAATCAAGCAAGCATGAACATTCAAACACACTCCCATTAGGCCAAGGCAACAAACACTTCATTCCGTTTCTTCTCAAAACTCAAACCATAATTCTTCATTATCAATCTATCACCATCTTCAGTTCCTTAGAATCCATTTCAGAACCTTCTCAGTACTTCAGTTACAACCAACAACCACCAGATCATCTCTTGTTCAATGAACATATCTATCTATGAACTTGACAACATCAAAGAAACTCACCATCACCACAGGAACAATGAACAACAATCCTTCTTCATCCCTGATCTTCAATTACACAACACAAACCAAAATCAGATCATCATCTCTTTCTTCACTTAACCTAAATCACCACCAGGACCCATCAACACAGTACCACCATCTCTCAAATCAACAGAAATAATTTCTTCTTCAATTCTTGAATTCTCACGAGAACATCCACCAACAAATTTAATCTTCACGATAAGGGTTAAAACTCAAATTGAGTAAAACCCGCCGATCTCAATCTTCTTGTCCATACCAAATCAAACTCACCGAACAACTTGAAAATCCCCCAAATCAATTTCAACCTCGTAAATCCATTTTCTTCATGTTTGATTCGCAAAGATCGCTTTCATCCTCTAATCTCTCATCAATTTCAACTCGAACCCACTGTAAATAGTCAAAAACTTCGCTCGAAACTTGATTTAAAAATGAACCCATCTCCGAAAGATTAAGATCTAAATCATCCTTTTTCGCTTTCTTTTCTCTATACTCAAGACTTGATTAATTTTCCCGCCGTTTTCCACTACTTTCTCTGTATTGAAACCCTAATTTTTGAGATCCATCTATCTTGAAACTCCAATTTCTTATTCTTTCCGGGTCTATCTTTGTACTGGAGGACAAGCAAATATCATGGACACTCTGTTGGGATACCGACACACTCATTAGAACTCTACAGATCCGTATGGAAGAAGCTTTGATCGACAAAAGAGAAAAGAAGAGAGACAAGGCGGAGAAAAAAAAAGAGATGAAGAAGAATGTTTGAATAGTCGAGACTCGATATGTATGGGTAAGATAAAGAGGGGAATAGTCGAGACTCGAGACTCGAGATATAGACAAGGAAGTTTGGAACCAAGGAATTTCCAAAACCGAAAATATTCTCAAACATATTCAATACATTCCAAATTCGGTTTCATAATTCGTAGAAATGCTCTGTCCAAAATATTGATTGAAAATCTCTCTGTAAAATCTCAACTAGTAAATGCCCATTACTAATTCTCATTTTCCTAAAATAAAATTAACAACCTTAAATAAAAGATTCTTAACGTATTTATTTCGATCCTGTGATTTTCTTCCTGTAGCTATTAAGGAATAACTTTGAACAATAAAAGATAAACATTATTGCACGTGTTCAAAAGTATTACATCGTTACTTTGTAAGTCCTCTTTCATACTTACAACCTTGAAACCGATTTGCCACACTTCCAAACAAGTTTAGAATTGGTTCATCTCACTTTCAAGAACTATGTGATTGATTAAGAAACACTCAATCACAAATCATGGGTTTAACGGTTCTACCAAAACTTGTTGCACATGTTCATAGGATCGGTTCCCCTTTCTGATAAAAACTTGTTGCACCTCATACAAGGATCGATTCCCCTTTGTGATGCGTTGCACCTCTTCATAGGATCGGTTCCCTATTACCCAGATTCGGTTAAACACAAAACACAAACTCGATCATACCATCTCACGCGGTTTACTAATAAAAGTCATACCAATACATAAGTCAAGCCTTAGTGAATATTTTACCAAGAACACGAACAAGTTATGAGCGGTTATACTAAATCACATATATTGGATGTTCACAAGATATGCAATGAATAACAATCCCAATAACTCCTGGCGATTTCCTTTTTGATTCATAAACAAGTTTATGAACTTACTTCCTTAAAACACATGTAAAACATTGTTTCCTAGGATGAAACCTCACCTCATACCCATACATAATCACAATAACATTCAAATGATTATGTCGATGTCTTATCTACAAAGTTGAATGGTTAAGCAATAAACTTCATATTGTATTCCTTAATACTATGTCTATCTTGAGTGTTCATGCTTTAGCGATTTGTTTTCAATATGCACGACTTGAAAGATACGTTAGGGAATGAAACAGTTCAAGTCAAATATCACTAACCTCAAGTGGAAGGATGATGTTGTCGTTGTAGCTTCTTACTTCTTCACTTCTGCAAGTCTTCGAAATACTTGTAATGTCTCATATCCTAATACTTTCAAGCTAACCTATGTTTATATCCAAACATGGTTACTTGTTCTACACTCTCATTTCAATCATTGAAACTTTGTTAGAGGATGTTAAAATAGTTGTTATCCATAAACTATTTTCATCAAAGCGATTTTAAAGTTATTGAAATAATCAATATTGACTTTCGTCACGAGTAAAGATGAACTTGGCTAAAGTCAAAGCTTACCAACAAATATTTCGAGAAATAGATAAGCGAGATAAACTCGGATCGAAATAGCAAATGTGTATAATTGAAGTTTATATAGCAATACGACTTTTGTCTCAAAATAGGAAATTTAATAGATAGACTTTTGAGTGATAGATAACTTATAAGTTCAAGTCTCCACATACCCTTTGTTGATAAATTTCCACAAGTTCCCTTGAGTAGTTCTTCGTCTTCATTCGTTGAACGCTATGGAGTCTAAAGCTCAACTACACTTACTATCCTAATCCGAGACTTAGCTATAAGTAGACTAGAAATCAAGACTTATTGTTTTGGAAACTAAACTTGACAAACAAGCTTGAGATAGCAACGCTTGCGAGTTCGACCGAGCAATGGTATAACACCCATAACTGTTTGTGAAATTTTCAAACCTACTTCAATTTCTATCTAGTCATTTTCATCCCCCTTTTTATCCCCTGATTCTTTGTCCCCCCCTTTTTCTGTTTCCCCCATTTTATTTCCTTCTTGTTTGATGGTAAACCTACAACCAGTAATCCCAAAAATGCTAATCATAGAAGCTAAGAGATTAAACTTCAATGCGCAATTGCCCGTAGAGCATCCTATAAGGTCGGCAAGAAATATGGTTCAGAAAGTGCCTCATGAATAAAACAATTATGTCATGGAATGTATGGTTCTGCGTTCCTCCACTAAAAGAGCAGCAGTCAATTTTTTTTTACAAATTCACAAGCCAGCGATAGTAATTCTCCAAGAATCTAAAATGTCTACTTGTACAAATTCTGACATTGCAGAGATTTATGGCTCGAGATCGATGGGTTGGACTTTCCAGCCATCCGTTGGGGCTTCTGGTGGCATCATTATAATTTGGAACCCAAGTATTATCATTGAAGATTTTTATCCCTTGAAGGTCAATATTCTCTATCAGTTGAATGTAAATTTATTGCTACTAACTTTCATTGGTTTCTCACAGGAGTGTATGGACTAAATAGAGTGAATGAAAGAAAGTTTTCTTTGGAGAGCATTGCATTATATCAGAGGTCTATGGGAAATACCTTGGGTTGTTGGCAGTGATTTCAACGTTATTCAAAGGATAAAAGATAAAAATACCAACCGAAGAACAACCCGCAGCATGAGAAAATTCTCTCAATTCATCAATACTCATGCTTTGATTGACATACCCCTTAAAGGATCCAAGTATACATGGTCTAACTATCAAGCCTCACCAACACTCACCAGAATCGATCGATTTTTTCTCTCCCTGATTTCGTAGCTACATTCCCTTTCACATCTCAGTTGGCTAAAACAAGTCCTACTTAAGACCACTCCAATCATCCTTGACCTTGAAAATCCATCTTGGGGACCTTCTCCTTTCTGGTTAGACTAATTTGGTTTGAACATCCATCTTTTTTAGCAAGTCTTAATGAGTGGTGGATCTCATTTAATTTTCCTTGTTCTCCGAGTACCATACTGTGGAACAAGCTTCAAGCATTAAAACACAAAATTAAAGACTGGAATAATCAGCGTTTGGCCTTTTAGACCCAATATTCAAGATTGTCTGCATACTATCGAAGTCCTGGATGATATTTAGGAATCTTTGGGTGCTCTTCCATTAGACCAATTCATTGAACGAGATCAAGAAAAGGTGAATTTCGAAGAAGTCTCAGTCCAAAAAGAAATCTCAGCGAAGCAAAATCGTGTAACCTGTGGCTAAGGCTTGGCGACCGCAATACTCATTTCTTTCATAAGGTTTCCTCTGATAGAAGAAGATCCAACACAACTCTTTATCGATGCTATTCTCACAACTGACAAAGACTTTATTGTCGATCACATTACAGGTTTATACTCTTCTTTATTTACTGAATAATCTTCTCAAAGACCAAGTATTGGAGACGTGCAGTTTTCCGAATTATCTGAAGAAGATGATAATAGTTTGGATCTACCAATTTCTGAAGGAGTGGTTTTAATTGCACCAGATAACTTGGGAAATGACAAGGCCCCGGGCCCCGACGGATTCCCCGTTGCTTTCTTTCAAAAATGCTGGCACTTCCTCAATGAGGACATCATGGAAATGATTCACGAATTTTAAAGTACAAGTTACATAGATCCGAGGCACAATTCGACATTCATTACTCTAATTCCTAATAAACATCAGGACGAATCAATCAAGGTGTAGTTTCATCTTTTCTGATGGCTACATCCAAATGAATCTAAAGTCTATAAACTAATTAACATTCAAGATTCAAAGATAAAAAAGATATAAAGAACATGAAAAGTAAAGCAACATGTTGAGATTAATTGTACACGTGTTTGTAAGACCCATTTGAGGCTACACGTGAGGGCGTGTTGAGATTATTAGTCCCACATGGTTGGGTTATTTAAGATCCTGCGGTTTATAATCTGTTATGGCCTCTCCACTCATTGCCAATTGGTTTTGAGTTGGATGCCCGTATTCTAATATGGTATCAGAGCAGGCTATTTGTGTCGAGTAAGTTGACCGCACCTTTACTCGCGTCACCCGATTTAATTGTCCACGTGTTTGTAAGACCCGCCACGAGGCTACACGTGAGGGGGCGTGTTGAGATTAATTGTACACGTATTTGTAAGACCCATTTGAGGCTACACGTGAGGGGGCGTGTTGAGATTATTAGTCCCACATGGTTGGGTTATTTAAGATCCTGCGGTTTATAATCTATTAGGGCCTCTCCACTCATTGGCAATTGGTTTTGAGTTGGATGCCCGTATTCTAATACAACACAAGGATATAACGTTGTTCGGCCATGAAGACCTACGTCCACGGGAAAGAAGATGTTTTCTTTATTGATTAAGGTCTTACCCTTGAAAGAGTTACAAATATCACTTAGATTTCTCACTCTCTCCTTATCTAGATCTCTCTGGAATTTCTCAGAGAAAGACCATCTAAGATTACTTATCCATTTTTTTCTACGTGGACTGGTATTTATAGGCAAATTAGGCTCGTGAAGACCTGGCCTCGCCGAGCTGATGGAGCTATCGTACATCTTTTCATTACTTCGGACGAGCTCTTTACTATCCCTCGTAATGGCCTGCTTGGTTCTCCTTCTGAGTCATCTCGTCATGTACGTCATCGTGTTGCTCTTCCTGGGGAACCTCGTGCTGCATCATCCTTGGGTTATAGTATAGATCGCCCGAGCCTTCTGATACGATGTAGGTCGTCCACGCCTCTTCCGATCCTTCATTAAATGTAGTCCTTATTTTTATACTTGATCGTCTGAGTAGATTAGACCACTCCTTACACGCGTCATTCATGTAACGTTGTAGCAGGTGTCTCGATCTGGGACGAAATCAACATTTTGAATATGATTTGATGCTTCTATCTCATCACCTTATCATGTGCCATCCCCTTGAGATGTTGACACATGGCCATCGGGTAATTTACCCTCACACAAGGATTACAGGCCCATTAGCCTACTCATGAGTGCGTACAAAGTAATCACTAAGGTGTTATCCTCTCGCCTTCAGCCATTAATGAACAAACTTGTCGATCCATCTCAATCGAGATTCATTTCGGGAGACAAATCATAGATGGCATATTGATTGCCAATTAAATTGTGGATTCTAGAATCAAAGAAAATCGTCCCGGGATGATTTGTAAAGTTGATTTAGAGAAAGCACTCGATAGAGTTAGTTGGTCTTTTCTTGGGGATGTCCTACGTAAAATAGGTTCAAAGCAAAATTGTTAATCTGGTTGAGGTTTTGTTATGGTTCTCCAACATTATCGCTCCTCTTGAATGGATCTCCCTTTTGGTAATTTTTCAAAGATCTCGTGGACAAGGAGACCCACTTTCTCCATTGTTATTTATTCTTGCCATGGAAAGGCCTCTCCAAGATAATTCACAAGGCAGTTTTCATATGGTTATTGAATGGTTTCTCAGTCAAGAAAGGTATTGTCCCTGTTTCCCACCTACACTACGCGGACGATTCAATTTTCTTTCTAAACCCATCATGGGATGAGCTAAATAACCTTATGAGCATTTTAAATTGCATTGAAGTTGTATCAGGGCTTTAAGTAAATCCTTCAAATACGAAATTAACCCAAGTGGTTTTGATTCCAGATCTAACTCTTTGGGCAACAAGGCTTGGATGTGTAACTAAATCACTTCCTTTCTCATATCTTGGTATGTCACTTGGAGCAAAATCAAGAGACAAGTCTTTATGGGATCCCATCGTCGAAAAATTTGAATCTAAGCTTGCCACTTGGAAAAAATCTCACAAGAGCCGACAGAGTCACATTAGTGAAAGCATTGCTACCCAATGTCGTCGTGTATTATTTTTCGGTGTACATGGCTCCCATATTCAGTTATAAAGTCTTTAGAGAAGAATCTGAGGAACTTCATATGGGACAGTGGAGAAACTAAAAGTTTACATTTGATCAAGTGGGAGGACCTCTGCAAACCCCTCAAAATAGGTGGGTTAGGCATAAAGAACCTTCGAATGATGAATCGGGGATCTCATAGCTAAATGGGGTTGGAGATTTGGAGAAGAAACGCATTCTCTGTGGCACAGAATCATTCGAGACGAATACGGAGGGTCGCAATCCATCTGGAAACCTCAAATTCCTTCCTCCTCTTATGGATGCTCGATTTGGAAGCATCTCACAATTCAATTCCAGCAGGTAACCTCTCTCTCCAGTATCTCAATTGGCAGCGGTTTAACCATCTCATTCTAGCTAGAAAATTGGAATTATGATGCATGTTTAAGGGACATGTATCCTTCCCTCTTCAAAATTGCTGGTCTCAAGCAAGGCTCTGTTGCGCCAAAGCCTGCGGAAGCGTTAGGTTTGCACTACTACGAGGTATCTCAATATCGCCAAGAACACAATCACACATACAAGAAGAACAAGTATTTAACGAGGTTGAATCCTCTAGAACGAATAAGCAATTTTATATATCACCGTATAGGTTGGAATATACAAAGCCTAAGCAGAGAAAAAAAGAACTCTTACTAGTTCCGGTGTGTTTTCTCTAGTTTCTCTATGGCTATTTATACACATCAATAGGAGTTGGACACATTCCTTAACAATGATTACTTTCCTACAAGTATAGGGTTTCCTAACTTAGCTCTAAGAGACAAACCTCTTAAGCTGCTATACTTAGGACACAAGTACTTGGTTTCCTTAACCAACTAGATTTCCTAATCTAGACCTTGACCGACCTACCAATGTGTGCCTCTATTCATGAGAACATTTCATCGGATGATAGTTGGTGTTTCCACTTCAAGAGAATTCTCAAGGAATCCAAGTCAACCAATTAGATGTTATGCTTGTATCCATAGGTCATTCTCCATCACCTCTTTCCAATCAACCTGACTCAAGAGTTTGGACTCCATCATCAACAAGCTCTTTCAGTGTAAAGTCCACCTATAAATCCTTGTTGGAGAATGCTCAAGATTTTTCAGTTCCTAATTTTCCCTATAAGGCCATTTGGAATCCACATGTCCCACCAAAAATGTGTTGCTTCTATTGGACTGCATCTCATAATAAGATTTCCACCCTAAGACTCTCTTCAGCATCGGAACTTCAAGCTTGCAAGAAGATGTCCTCTTTGCCTTGTTGAATGTGAATAAACTGAACACCTTCTTCAGACTTGTCATTTCTCTCGCAAAGTATGGTCCTTAATCCTCCCAGGTATGCGGTGGTGGATTCCTCCTCTTACAGTTCTTCAACTAGCTCAAACTTGGTCATCTAAAGTTATTTTAGGTCCATCGAAAGAAATATGGGACCTGGTACCAGTTGCCGTGTTATGGGCCTTATGGAATAAACGCAATCGGAGAATTTTCGACGAGAAATCTGTTTCTCATTTCCAAGTCAGCGTGGAGGTGAAAGCATCAATTCTAGCTTGGAGTTCCGCCTTCAACAAAAACTTTAATTTCAGGCTTGATTGGTGTGTCTTCTCTTGGGAGAGCATGTTTCATCTTTCTTTATAATAAGGGACCCCAAAAATGCCACATGGCATAACCACAATCATTACGCTATGTAGTGAAGCCATGTCAGCATAAACTCTACATGTCATTGCCATGTCATAACACACCTTTTCACCCTAATAGGCACTAACGGATGACAGGTTGCATAATCATAACAGACTAGATATGACACTCTTTGGGTGAACAAATAGGAGCGAAGAAGTGTCCCTTAGTTGTTGTTTTTTTTTTTTTTGAAGCGGTGTCCTTTGTTAAAAACAAACGTATACAAATTCGCACCCATGGTTGTTTTATACTATTTTGGAGATCAATCCGGCCCTTCGAGACTACTATAATATTGCCAACAAGTAACTCCTTTCCAATTGCAAAATGAAGAGACTCATCTCGTGTATACAAAGAGACACCTTTCAAGTTAAGATGAATCTGAAAAGATACAAGTTTAATCGTTTTTTGACCATGAAAGCAAAAAATACCTTTTCAGATTTCATTTTTTGACTTCGATAAGACATGTCATCATTGCCAACACATCCCAAAAGATGTATCTTCATTCCGAAAGTTGATTTCTAAAGGAAATCCTAACCGGCACTAATTAGTTTGAAATAACAATTTAATGAAGCATTTCAGTTTCCAAGTTCTCCAAAGGCCAAACGACGCATCTCCTCTTGGTTACTTTTCCGACACTACAAATATAGGAGATAGGGATTTACCTTCATCTGCCTCGCAAAATATCTTCACGAAAACCTCTTTTAGAAAGACATTCATCAGTTCACCATCTATTGATATTAAGATTTGAGTTCTTCAACCGATCAAAAAGAAAGATTTGAGTTCTTCACCGCAATCTTTTTATGCCCCTCCGATATTAGGAGACAAATCTGAAAAAGAACTCAATATTTTCAAAGAAAATGATAATAATAGGCATCGTTAAGATCTCATTTGGAAAGAAGCAATTGGGATTTCCATTATGTATCCAGAAGTTTTTCAGTCTATAACCAATATATCAATGAGAATAACTTTTACCAAAAATGTTTTGACATGGCAAGAGTAGACAGTTTTAGAGATCCCAGTTGTCACAATACTTGAACAGCGTGTTATGAGTCGGGACACCCACCGGAATGGCAAAGCTTATCCGATGCCAATGAGATTGAGAATTGTTGGAACAGTGAAATATATGTGCATATATATATCACCCCGACTTACCATTTATAGTTACATATTGAAAGAAGGAAGAGCTAATATATAATAGTAGCAACAACAGAAATTAATTGTAAATCCTATTTCAGTAAGAGAGATTATCCAAGAACAGATGCAGAAGTCTCAGATAGGAAGTAACCACTGAAGCTGTACCCATGGGATGATTAGAGTTCTAAAATACACACCAATCTGAAATGAATTCATGGCCTTCTTTCTTCAATATTTTTTTTTGTTTTTCGCGCACCATAGCATTATTGTCCCAAATTCTCCTATACCAGGACCTTAGACGCCTTTCAAAGACCAGTTGGTAACGAGGAGAAAGTGGGTGTAGGATGCGAAGGGATGTAGGATGACAGATAGGCAGACGTAGCCCACTGCTTGCAAAAGGGAAAGAAACAAGTTGACGAGTGGAGTTCACTTATTTTCAAACACGTCGCGTGACTACTAACCAAGTGAAAGAAAAACTTCTATGGAAATCCAGCATTTAATCAACGATCGACAATCACAACTCACAATGTAACGCAATAGAAGATACTTACGTATTGAATGACCATTGTTTTAATTGTTTAGTTTTTCTTTGGAGAATGAGATACATTAAAAAAGAAAAATTTGTACAAATTGTAATCGTGACGACAAGAAATCGAACTCCGGAAGCAACGGAAAGAGGAATGAAATTGCAGAAAAAGAAGAAAGGGGAAAGAAAGAAAAGAGAAACTTTAAGGGGGTCTCCACTCTAACAAGGTGGTTTTCAGAGTTTGGTAGTGCTCACGGAAGAAACTAATAATAGTTGCAACACCATCGTTATGATAAAATGTACAGGCTCTGATTGATAAATGGAGCTTACGTCTGAGTAACTTAAAAAAGAACATCAATTGTACACGGTTGTAGAGAGTTTCAATACAAACTTCATGGGTGAGACGTTTCTTTCTCGACTTAAATTGATGAACCTTATTAATCACAATTATATCAAAGTAATTAACGATTGATCGTATTTTTACCTGCACTAGAAGTAGAAGTCTATGTTAGAATATTTTCAACTGCGCTATCCAAAGCGGGGTCCTGGGGTGAAAAGAAACATGTTGGTGAAAAGATGTCTATTCCCAACAGATGCGAAAATCCCTATAAATGGCATCTCCCATAACTCGTTGAAAACATATCGAAAAAACCTTTTCTGTTTTCTCTCTTCAAAAGCATCATCAGAACTTTTGTTTTACATGTGTTCTTGATTGGATCAATGGGTACAAACCTTGGAAATCAGGTTTAGTTGTAGGGCTTTCATTGTATCCCAAGGCATTATTTCACATACCTGTTGTAATTCGCCAATTTATTGGGAGGGTAGAAATAATTGTCTAAAAGAAATCGTATGAGCCTTGAAAGTTTGGAGTACAACAATCTCTTCTGTGTTCTTTTTATCTTCTATTGCAAACCCATTTTCAAATGTGATCTATAAATAATGCAAGTGTCAATGCCCAGTGGAGTCATTTTTTGCCTTATGAACACCATCATGCTCACAAATAATTGTTAAATATACTTTGATTTTATTATAGTGAAATGTTTCATGCAGTGGTCTTAGCAACAAATTTTGTTAAGATGATAGAGAGCAGTACATTTCAACATAAAAGTTTGTTGTTACTATTGGTCTTCAAAACAATGAGTTGAAAGGGACACAACTGTTCACTCACGGAATTTAAGGGTCACATCGTTGGTAGTTCTCATTCAACGTGGTCGTTTAACGGTTGGGGAAACTAATATTATTGGAGTTCTTAGAAGGTGAGCATCATGCTTCCTTCTACGATATTACTTAGAATTACCACGACACAAAATAAGATTGAGGCGCAAATAAACTTCCATCAAAGTTATACATCCGGTGCGTAAGCACCGGGTTAGAGGCTTGTGTTATATTATTCGAGACACAACATCAGTTCGTGACACAAAATGTGTTTCCGTTGAAGAAATGCTCGGTACGTTTTTACTTGTAGTTGGCCAAAACAAATGATATTGCAGAATACGTGATACATTTGGTAGTTCGATGGACAATTAGTAAAAACTTCAATAGGATGTTACGAGTCTTAAATGAAATAGCTACGCGAATGATGGCTAAAGCAACAAACACAACATCGGGGAAAATACGAGAGAGCACACGATTTTATCCTTACTTTAAGGTAATAGACTAATTTCAAATATATAAAGTTTTTAGATAACTAATAAAAATATTGTAAAAATGTCAACTTGTTAAATTATTGGTGAATTGAAATTCAAGGATTGTATTGGAGCTATGGACGGTACACATATTCCAGCTATGGTAAACAATAGAGATTCAGTCGTTTTTCGAAGTCTCAAAATGTGTTAGCGGCTTGCAACTTCGACTTGGAGTTTATTTATGTGCTCAGTGGATGGGAGGGTTCTGCTCATGATTCAAAAATACTTAGTGATGCAATGACAAGGAGAAATGGACTGCCAATCCCCCAAGGTATTTTTAGAATAGCTCGTGTATTATATTTTGTGTATGTCAAACATGATTTTACTACATCGTATATGGATTTGGTCGGGGTTTTAGAATTTTGATGGTGTAAGAATAAAGTTATTTTTGGCAAAGTTTGTTGTCTTTTAATTAGGTAAATATTACTTGGTGGATTGTGGATTTGCAAACCGCCGAAACAGCTTAGCTCCATATCGTGGGCAATGTTATCATTTAAAAGAATTTGGTGGTGAGGGTAATCATGCTCAAAAGGCAGAAGAACTACTTAATATGCGTCACGCTTCTTTAAGGAACGTAGTTGAAAGATTATTTGGTGTTTTCAAGTCTCGATTCACAATCTTTAAGTCCCAACCTCCGTTTCCATTTCAAGTACAAGCAGAGCTAGTGACAGCTTGTGCAGGATTACACAATTTCTGACAAAAAGAATATCGCTCCGATGAATTTCCTGTCGAGGAAGATGACCAAACAGAATCGTCAACACTCATAAATGATGGTGTAGAACTTTTATCACAAACTCAACACCAACAACGTCAAGAAGCTAATGCATGGAGAGATGACATCGCAAAAACTATGTGGGGATCATGTTCGTGACCAGCGGGATTTGGAATTGTACTGAGATCGCCATTAAAAAGAAACTTTGAGTGAGATACTTGAATTATGTAATATCACTTACAGATTGTTAATTATCATCGCGACTACATAGAGTAGTTTTATTCAGCATGTTTTTTTTTTTTTGAGAAAAACCCGCAGTGCATAGAATCAATCGACGTTGGATGTTTTGTGTATCATATATTAGAAGTATCTTTTACTGGAGAATTTCTAAAAAACTTCCTTGATTTTAGCTATGAAACACCCTAAATTCTCTGAAACTCCCTCTAATAAACTCTCCAGCTCAAAACTTCTAAAGTCTCTTAAACTCTCCGGACTCTCTCAAACTCCCTGGGGATTGAAATACATGAAAAACCCCCGGAATCTCCCACGACTACCCCTGTCAATCTCCAATCACCCTTTCCACCACAAAAATAAACCCGAAAAAAAGAACCCCCCCTAATCCAAAACACTAAATCCCTCTCATACGTTTCATTCCTAACCACACAAAAGACTAAATTTCTTACATAAACTTTCTCATCCAAATTTAACCAAAAAAACACCTAAAATCAATGCTACTAATAAGCAATACCAAATTCAAGAGAGACAGGGAGAAGTAAATTAATACATACGAGTAAGGGGTTTGACAAACCAGAGAAAAATTAGCTTTCTTGTTTCTCAAATTAGGACTGTACACCATAATGTTCTAAATGGAACCACCAGCTCTTTTCTTAGCATCTCCCTGGTAATATGTTTCTGCTTCTCTTACAAAGTATGATGATCTTTCTAGTGTTTTAATGCAACCTCCTTTCGCCGCCTTCTGAGCTGGTTTTGGTGGCGGTGGTGGTTGTGGCGGTAGTGGAGTGGGGGAAGAAGGTTGGAAATTTGGTTTCTCAGGGTTTTTGCGAAAATAGCGAGGGTTTGAACTTTGAATACTGTGCGGTGAGGTTCAAGATCATGGATCATCTAGTTCGGCAAAGTTACTCAGGGCCCGGCCCCAGCGCATGTGAAAGCATTACTAAGACCGTGTTTGGATATATCTTAACAAAACAACTTTTCTACTTCTAAAACCAAAATGTCACCAATTAGACATCATACAAAATTTAAGCGGAAGGATCCCCTTATACATTTATTCTCACACTATCTCACACGTTGGCGTGATTTTTGCGATTAAAAACCAAATCGTAATGGATTTGAAGTTAATATTTCGGAGTTATATTCCATACTTGCAAGAGTTATACATGCCTACCAAAAATGAACACATTCCGAAATATAAAATTTCGCAATCTACGATCTTTATTTCAACAGCTGAATATCCATTGATTCTCAATATTTCATTTTCAAAGCAGTAGATGGGGGTGTTATACGTTTCGAAATGGGCTCATTTTTGGTAAGCGTGTATAACTTGGTAAGAGGAACATAAAGTATCCCAAAATATTTACTTCAAATCCGTTACGGTTTTTTAATCGCAAAAATCATGTCCAATGTGTGAGATAGTGTGAGGAGATCCCTCCTCAAATTTAAGAATGATTTTAAGAAACAAACAAGTAACTTTTTATAAAATAATATGTTCGACTTTTAATTTCTTAGATTGGTTTATGCTTATAGTTATCCAAACACCTCTTAAGACATTTTATGCCCAGGACACCAATATTCATTTCATCTACAAATTTACTACTTTTTATGAGATGCATCTTGTATGTATCCTTCACAAGACTCCCCGATAAGTTTCGGAAAATTTGAGCCAACTTGTTAGTATAGTAACTTTAGAGTTTGATTCCCTTTTACTACCATTACATTACGTATGATGGACTGTATCCCCTGTTTTGTTTACTCCTTTTTTTGTTTTTGTCTTTTTGTTCTTGCAATTTGTAATTCTTTCTTCTCTTTGCAATAAAATTCCCCCTTTCTCAAAAAAAAAAAAAACTTGTAATACAACAAATTTTGCCAGCTGTAATTTCTAAGAGGAACAAAAATAATTAGTCCCGCCGTAAAGAATATATCCAACAGTTATAACTTGTCTCGGGCAGCTGTGGGGATAGCACTGCTCTGAATGATTTATCAAATTTATGACTCCCGATACAGCATTCACATTATAAATAACTAGGTATGTTTTATTACCACACCATAAGAGCGGGATCATATAATAGAACCCACTACATAGGGGGATGATAGAATCCGTTACATACTACAGCGCGTAAATGATACCCAGCTACCTACACCATTCGCCACTAGGAAGCCAGGCGCGCGTTATTATAATCACAACATAAAGAGGAGCTATAGGATAATTAGAACCCATGACATACTAGTAGTACGATATTTCTTTTTGCTGAAACAATCAGCATATAACACTCAAGATGTTGTACCGTACAAATAATGAAGTACAAATACCCCCACGAACACCAGGGAACACAACATCAATACGATCTTTATTGAGACTCCTTCCGTGTCAGCAAATGATGGACTGTCCTCTTTCTTGAACTGATCGACGAATATTGGCTTTTTAGAAAATCCTAACCCTGAAGTCGACACTGAAACTCTCCAACTTGGAACTTGCCACTGATAGTAAAGCTTCCTACAATACTGGAACAAGTCCATGCCAAGCCACACGCCAATCCACAGGATGCAATAACTTATAAAGAATACTAAAGCTAATAAATTATTGTTAGTGTAAAATGGGGGAGACATAGTTATGAAAACAGTTAAGTAACATAAGAACCAAGCCGAGATTGAAAAGATCATCATCCCTGCAAGAACTCGGACCTGCTGACTGATATAACCTTCGTAGATAAACCCACTTATAACTAGAATTATTAAGCTTAGAGAGACCACGAATGCAGTTGCATTGCTGACCATGTAGATTCTGTAAAGTCCAGGGTATCTATAAGCCAATATTGGTGTCCCTGCGTAGCGTATTAGGTAAGGAGAAAAAAACCTTGGGTTCGCACGTTCATACTTGGAAATAATAGTGTTCCACTTATTGTGGTCCAAAACAATACCGGGTGAGTTGCTGGACGTATAATTAGGAAAATTGTATTTATAGGCTTCCTGTAACAAATCGATAACAAAGTTGGCGCTCGAAATGTTTGTGGGCATCTTCTGCTGGGAGGTATATTGGGGTGCAGCCATATGACTGAACACGAGGATTGGTCTTTTAGTAAGGAAGCTTAGATAGGAATCTAAATAGCGAGACATATGAGTGCCATATACTGCCCGCAGATAATAAGTAAATATAACAGGTTTCTCAGTAGCTTTGATTGTGGCGTCATCTTGAAAAATACCACCAGGAGGATTCATAGCAGCCTGAAAGGTGATTCCTGCGATCAATGTTGCAACCACCATTAACGCGTTGACTCTCTCCATCGTCCATTTCTTAGATTCTTTTGCTTGACTCGTCATATTATAGCAACCAATTTCAAAGTTGTCTCTTTCTATTTCTGTTAACAGGTCTAGCGCTTTCTTATCATTACCGTTCAAGGCATCCGTTTCAATTTCAATCTCTTTAGTCTCCAATAAATATTGGATGCACTGCCAATTGACAAGGGGTAACTATCAGACTAATCTCAATAACAAATTGTTTAGAACACCATATTAAATTGTTATCCACAAGAAATGTCGACCTTATCAATATATTTTTTTCAACCGCACTTTATCAAATATCATGGTGCCGTTTATTTTGTAGTTTTTTTATTTTTTTTCCTTCTGCAGTTTTGAGGCTTCATAGTTTTTAATTGCATCTGGAATGCAAAGGTTAAAAGGAATTATAGCACGGATGAATTGGGGGCCATGGTTTTTAATTGGGGCCTCCACTAGAGGACAAAAAAAAAAAGGTCTCCCAATCCTAATTTGTGCTACTCCTTATCCAAATATTTTGGTAATGCCTAATTTACCCCTTATCTAATTAGTGGTAATCTCACTTACTTAGTGGTAGTCTCACTTAATTAGTGTCAAAATTTTAAAATCATGAATTTTTTTAAAAATTAACGACCCTCAAGAGTCGTCATTGTTTCAGTGACGACTCTAAAGCAAATTAATTTTTCAAAAATGACCCTCGAGAGTACAGTGACGACTCTAGACTATGAAGATAACGACTCTTTTATAAACAATAACGACTGTTTAGAGTGGTCACTGAAACAATAACGACTCCTGAGGGTCGTTTTTGAAATATCAACGACTGTTTAGAGTCGTCACTGAAACAATGACGACTCTTGAGGGTCGTTATTTTTTTAAAAAAAAATCATGCCGACTTTTCATACAAATCTGAGCAGAAAAAAAAAATTGCAAAAAAAAAAAAAATTGCAAAAAAAAAAAGATTGATTTTGATTTTAAAATTTTGATTTTTTTAAACAAATTAAAAAAATAAGGGGTAAAACAGTATTTTTACTTTACTATTGATACGCCCCTGAAAATTTTGGGGTGCAAACAAAATTGGTGAGGCCCCCAATTAAAATCTATGACCCCAATTAATTCCTAATTATAGATGGAGGTCTTAATTAGATTTTTTTTTTTGTGGGTTGTGTCAACAATTATATTATATATATATATATATATACTAATATAATAACTTTAACTTTTTCAGTTGAAAATCATCTCCAACGCCTGGGTTTTTATAAAACAAACATTACACATGAAACTTATATTTATATTTATTCAATTTGGAAACAAGTACGGCGATGTTGATTAAAAATGTTTAAACAACATTTCAACATCATATTTCTTATGAACTCGAATGGCAATGAGTTTGGAGCTATTTTTTTTATCACATATCCGTGTTATAAGGATATACATTCCTATAAAAAATGAGTGATTTTATTGTATATGGCCACCACCTATTACTTCTAATTTCAACCGTCGAAGATTAACGGTTTAAATTAAAATTCATAGAAGATGAGGCTTCGTATCTCAAAAAGCTTCTATACGTGGTAGGAAGGTTAGTAGGTGTTTATGAAAGGAATATGTCATAAAAAATAATTAACTCCAAATTTCATTGTCATTTGAGTTTTACAAGAAAAATGATGCCAAAATTTCAACAAAATATCATTCTAACTTTGTCATTATATCCTCCCCTTTCTATTAAGTGTCATGTAGAAATCTTATTATGCAATATCCCATTTTTTTGGAGTAAGTTGTCTACATGGTACAGTGGAAGTTGCCAAAGATTTTCTGTTTCTTGTTCTATCTTTTAATTATAAATTCTTTTTTGTTACGCTCGCTTATTTTTGATGTACCCTCATGCATCAAAGATTTACATCGAAACGGGTTAATGGTTGTTTAGATTTCTAAGTATCCAGTTAGATTTTAAAGTATCCAGATTTTTCTGTCTAAAAACATCATACATATGTTACTCAAAATTAACCAAGTTTCAATCAACGACAGTCAATTTTGTTGACAAAATTTGGAGTACCAAAAACAACAGTTAATATGCCTTAGCTTAATATGAGAAAATCACAATTTTTAAAAAAAAAAGCTCGGGGTATTTTTTGTGTGTGAAGAGATTGGGTTGGTGGATTCATTTTCGTAGTAAAACGAAGAGCCTGGCCAGGGTAATCCTATATGTATTCTGTATGCATTGTAAATAGTTCATATATATATATATATATATACATACCTTCATTTTCCTCTCCTTTGCAGCAAGGTGAAAAATTGTGTTGCCTTCGTCGTTTCTGGAGTTGACAGATATAGCATCCATGTTCTCAGACTCAGACAAGTACCACACCAATTTTTCGAGGGCGTTCAAACTGTTGTGTTTAACGCAAAGATGCAGTATGGTCTCATTTTGACATTTAACTCGGAGGTTAATTGCTTGGGGTTTCTTTTCAAGTAACTTTTTTATGATATCCACTCGGTCTTTCATTGCTGCTAAATGTAAAGGTGTCCGTCCTTCTTTATCTTGAACCATACAAACATCTTCATTGTTCTCTAACAACTTCATCACCATAGAGAGGCTTTGTCTGGCAGAAGCTAAGTGAAGAGGAGTAAGCCCACGTGAGTCTGTCTCGGTTGCGAGATCTCTGTCAATGCTCAAAAGTTTTTCCGCAAATTTGATGTGGCCGCACATTGCTGCTATGTGTAGTGGAGTTCTTTGATAAGATGTAAATTTTGCATTAAGAGGAAGCTGTGGGTTTCCTGCAAGCAAACCAGTCAGTTTTGCGACATCACCTTTCAGAGAGACTTTATAAAGCTCCTCCATTGTCACTCTCCAAGCACTGGCTAAGCCGCTAAGTTTTTAATTATTTTTTTCTTTTGATTTTTCAGTTGCTAAGTATTTGAAGAGATGCTATCCGTTCATGGATAGTTCCCTTGTTTATATAGAACAATTTATAAGCTAGGATTAGTTCTAAGAAGCTGGGGACCAACCAAACTAACTGACAATTGTAAGGATAACCTATTTCAGCATATCTCTTTCCTAGTCAAGCAACGCCTGCCAAGTTCAAGAAATGGAGGATAACCTATCTGAGAATCTCTCTTTCCTGGTCAAGCAACGTCATCAATAAATATACTGTACCAAGTTTAAGAAATGAGGAAGATAGCTAATAATATGATAAAACAGCACCAAAACTGAAAATATGTACACCCAGTCTCCCACGATCCCACTCCTAGTTAGCAATTCGGGGTACGGGTTGTAGTTCGGGACGGTATACGTACGAGAATTATACGGATTCGGATAGGTCGGATTCGGTCAAAAATCCGGTCAGCGGTTCGTTGTTGAATGATGAATTGAGGGCATAAATACGTGCATATTCGTTTTATAAATGTAAGTTCGGCACTTAAAATTCGGCTTACATATATGATAAATTGATATGTATTATGACCTTATTACGAGACTAATTTTATTTGTATATGATTTAACGTGATTATTTAACAAAAGGTAAACAATTTAATCGCATAAATGTATTATAAAACGAGTTTATAGACTTTTAAACAAAAATTAACACATAAAACACTGGTTAAACAACTACCAATATAACATTTTAACTGAATAATTGTATTTAAATATAAAGTATATACAAAATCAAACAAAAACCAATCAACAGAACTTTGGTCATAGAATTACCTATGGGAGAGCGAGGTTGGGCGCGAACTAGGTTCAAAGTTCTAGTACGGAAATATCGTTCGGATTCGGTTAGTTCGGATACGTTCGCGAATCATTAAGTGAAGTCCATATAATTCGGGAACTAGGTTCGGAGTTCAAATAATTCGGAAGTATCATTCGGATTCGGTCAGTTCGGATACGTTCGCGAATCATTCGGGAATGATTCGGAGAATTACTAACTAGGATCCCACTACTAATTTCAGAAGGCGTAATTAATAATGTAACGAACTATTCGGACATAGAAGGTTCATTAACCAAAACGTTGACTTCCACCTACTATCCAATCTATTAATGTTGCATATTCAACAATTTTTTTGTTGATTCTAAGGCGGTTCTTGGTGCGATTAAGAGTTTCCCTAGAGGAACCTCCTGTGGTCGAGACGGTTTGCATGCGCAGCATTTAATGATGCTTTGTCTAGTGTGGTATCAATAATGGCGGATGATTTGGTTGCGTCAATTATAGGGGTTGTCAATTTATGGTTGGCTGGTAAATGCCCCAGTTTTTTAGGCGCGTTCATAACTAGTGCTCCCCTAACACCATTATTGAATCCGGGTGGTGGTCTTAGGCCCATTGTTGTTGGTACCATTTGGCGTAGATTGGTCTCCAAGATGGCTGCTTTTTCTGTTGGTAAGGTCATTCTTTCTTACTTGGGGGATAATCAATTCGGTGTTGGTGTGCACTGTGGGTGGGGAAAGTATTTTACATGTTGTAAATAACTTGCTGGAGCTTCAGGGTCAGTCTGCCGGTTTGTCAATGTTGCTCGTTGACTTCTCCAATGCCTTTATTTGGTTAGTCGGACTCATCTAATACAGGAAGTTCGACTTCATTGTCCAGGTATTTCTCGTTGGGTTGAGTTTTTTATAGTAGGCCTGCTAGACTTTATTACGACCAAGTACATTTTGTCTTGGCCCTTGGTGTTCCGACAAGGGGATCCTCTCGGTCCATTATTGTTCGCCTTGACCCTCCATCCGCTTGTGAAATCAATTCTTTGCTCAGTGTAAACTTGATTTGCATGCATGGTACCTTGATGATGGAACTATTATTGGGGACACTCTCGAGGTGTCTGAAGCTCTGAATATCATTGAGTCTGAGGGGCCTAGTAGGGACTTACATCTCAATATAAGGAAAACAGATGTGTTTCCTCAAGATATTGGCAGGCCAACTGTAGGGGTTAAACTTCTTGGGGGCAGTTAGTCTTTACCAACGATATGGCGGTGCCTAGAGTTCATAAGACTATCCATCTCATGTCTTCCATCAGAAAACTCAGGGACCCTAAGAGCGAGAGGTTATTACTTCGCAATTACACCGGTGTGTCCAGACAGTACTTTGCTATGCGCACTACCAACCCTACAGCTTTACATGAAGCCCTTTGAATTATTTGATGATCACTTATTTGATGCCTGAGACTCTTGGTCACGAAGGAGATGGTGCGGGGTTTGGGCAGCTGCGGTGGCGTATCGCTACTCTTCCTCTTAATGAAGGTGGACTTGGCATTTACACTATGGCGGACACCGTAACTATTGTTACCTGGCTTCTCGAAGTCAAGCGGTTTCCGTTCAAAGGTGATTCTTGCCAATTTATTCTTTTGAGACAAAGTTACGCTTATCGATCGGCTCTTGAGAACTTCATCCAGGTTTGTGGTTTACCTTCTTCTTATGTCTGCAAGAGAATCCATTTTGTGGCAGTGTAACCGTGTTAAGCACGCTCAAGATTACCTGTTGGTTGTACCATTAGTGGCCTGAACCAATACCTTGGTCCAAGACAGTTTCGTGCAGTTATTTGTTACCGACTTGGTATCCTTTGTTCGCTGAGGGAGGCATGTGTTCCAGTTGTAACAGACCCATGGAAATTTTTGGGGAACATGCTTTTCATTGTGCCAAGGATGTTGGGATTAAATATTGTCATGACCAAGTACGTGACGTAGTCGTTGACATTTGTAACAAAGCTGATGTGCATGTGCGTAAAGAAGCGGACCTTGGGCTTCTGTCTAATGATAATAGAGACTTACGCCCTGCGGACATCCTTGATCTTAATTGGGAGAATGGACAAGATGTTTGTACGGATGTTACGGGTGTCTCTCCATTCAATGGTGAAGGTATTTGTAATTTTGTCCCAGGTCAGGCTATTTCTAATGTTGTTCTGCGCAAAAGAAACAAGTACTTGGATCAATGTACTTCACATGGTTATGGTTTAGGTGTCTAGCTTTTACCACTGGGTGAACTTGGTGTGATACTTTATTTTTTTAAGAGATTGAAGAATTTTATTGTCGAATCTGATGTCGGTAGGGGGTTGGGAAATTATTTTTTTATAGGCTAAGTGTCGCTATTCAGAAGGGGGTTGGTGCTCAGCTTGTTGCTAGGCTACCAACTAAAATTTTGTATGACTCTATTTGATCTTATCATGAATAGTTAATAAGTTATAGGCAAAAATAAAACATAGTACCACTTAAAATGTGTTGAATATCAGTCTTAAAATTATTTTTCAAAACTAGCTAGTGTGATTGGTGCATCTGTATGTAACTAGAACGGTAGCTTAGTCATGTATATTCAACGATATGGCGGTGGCTAGATTTCATAAGACTATCCAGCTCATGTCTTCCATCATAAAACTCAGGGACCCTCAGAGCGAGATGTTATTACTTCGCAATTACACCGGTGTGTCCAGACAGTACTTTGCTATGCGCACTACCAACCCTACATCTTTACATGAAGCCACTGAATTATTTGATGATCACTTATTTCAGTACTTGAGACTCTTGGTCATAGGAGATGGTGTAGGGTTTGGGCCGCTGCAGCGGCGTATCGCTACTCTTCCTCTTAATGAAGGTGGACTTGGCATTTACACTATGGCGGGCACCCGTAACTATTGTTACCTGGCTTCTCCGAGTCAAACGGTTTACGTTCAAAAGGTGATTCTTGCCAATTTATTCTTTTCAGACAAAGGTTCTGCTTATCAGTCGACTCTTCAGAACTTCATCCAGGTTTGTAGTTTACCTTCTGCTTATGTCTACAAGAGAATCCATTTTGTGGCAGTGTAACCGTGTTTAGAACGCTCAAGATTACCTGTTGGTTGTACCCATTAGTGGCACGAACCAATACCTTGGTCCAAAACAGATTTAAGATGCGTTATTTATTCTGAAACTTGGTATCCCTTTGTTATTTGAGGAGGCATGTGTTCCGGTTATAACAGACCCATGGAAATTTTTGGGAACATGCTTTTCATTGTGCCAAGGATGTTGGGATTAAATATTGTCATGACCAAGTCGTGGACGTGAGTCGTTGACATTTGTCACAAAGTTGATGTGCATGTGCGTAAAGAAGCGGCCCTTGGGATTACTGTCTAATGATAATAGAGCCTTACACCTATGGACATCCTTGTTCTTGATTGGGAGAATGGACAAGATGTTTGTATGGATGTTCTGGTGTCTCTCCATTCAGCGGTGTAGGTATTTGTAATTTTGTCCCGGAGTCAGGCTATTTCTAATGTTGTTCTGCGCAAAAGAAATAAGTACTTGGATCAATGTACTTCACATGGTTATGGTTTAGGTGTCCTAGATTTTACCACTCTGGGTGAACTTGGTGACGAGACTTTATTTTTTTTAAGAGATTGAAGAATTTTATTGTCAGTAACGATGTCGGTAGGGGTTGGGATTTTTTTTTATAGGCTAAGTGTCGCTATTCAGAAGGGGGTTGGTGCTCGACTTGTTGCTAGGATACCAACTAAAATTTTGTATGACTCTATTTGATCTTATCATGAATAGTTAATTAGTTATAGGCAAAAATAAAATACAGAACCACTTAAAATGTGTTGAAGATCAGTGTTAAAATTATTTTTCAAAACTAGCTAGTGTGATTGGTGCATCTGTATGTAACTAGAACGGTAGCTTAGTCATGTATATTCAACGATATGGCGGTGGCTAGAGTTCATAAGACTATCCATCTCATGTCTTCCATCGAGAAAACTCGAGGGGACCCTCAGAGTGAGATGTTATTACTTCGCAATTACACCGGTGTGTCCAGACAGTACTTTGCTATGCGCACTACCAACCCTACAGCTTTACATGAAGCCACTGAATTATTTGATGATCACTTATTTCAGTACTTGAGACTCTTGGTCACAGGAGATGGTGCGAGGAGTTTGGGCTGCATTTCTGTGCCCGTGTCCTTCTCTTCCTCTTAATGAAGGTGGACTTGGCATTTTACACTATGGCGGGCACCGTAACTATTGTAACCTAGCTTCTCAGAGTGAAACGGTTTCCGTTCAAAAGGTGATTCTTGCCAATTTATTCTTTTCAGACAAAGGTTCTGCTTATCAGTCGGCTCTTCAGAACTTCATCCAGGTTTGTGGTTTACCTTCTGCTTATGTCTGCAAGAGAATCCATTTTGTGGCAGTGTAACCGTGTTAAGCACTCTCAAGATTACCTGTTGGTTGTACCCATTAGTGGCCTGAACCAATACCTTGGTCCAAGACAGTTTCGTGCAGTTATTTGTTACCTACTTGGTATCCCTTTGTTCGCTGAGGAAGGCATGTGTTCCGGTTGTAACAGACCCATGGAAATTTTTGGGGAACATACTTTTCATTGTGCCAAGGATGTTGGGATTAAATATTGTCATGACCAAGTACGTGACGTAGTCATTGACATTTGTCACAAAGCTGATGTGCATGTGCGTAAAGAAGCGGCCCTTGGGCTTCTGCTAATGATAATAGAGACTTATACCCTGCGGACATCCTTGTTCTTAATTTGGAGAATGGACAAGATGTTTGTATGGATGATACGGGTGTCTCTCCATTCACTGGTGTAGGTATTTGTAATTTTGTCCCAGGTCAGGCTATTTCTAATGTTGTTCTGCGCAAAAGAAACAAGTACTTGGATCAATGTACTTCACATGGTTATGGTTTAGGTGTCCTAGATTTTACCACTCTGGGTGAACTTGGTGACGATACTTTATTTTTTTTAAGAGATTGAAGAATTTTATTGTCAGTAACGATGTCAGTAGGGGGTTGGGAATTTTTTTTTTTTTATAGGCTAAGTGTCGCTATTCAGAAGCGGGTTGGTGCTCAGCTTGTTGCTAGGCTACCAACTAAAATTTTGTATGACTCTATTTGATCTTATCATGAATAGTTATTTAGTTATAGGCAAAAATAAAATACAGAACCACTTAAAATGTGTTGAAGATCAGTGTTAAAATTATTTTTCAAAACTAGCTAGTGTGATTGGTGCATCTGTATGTAACTAGAACGGTAGATTAGTCATGTATATTCAACGATATGGCGGTGGCTAGAGTTCATAAGACTATCCATCTCATGTCTTCCATCAGAAAACTCAGGGACCCTCAGAGCGAGATGTTATTACTTCGCAATTACACCGGTGTGTCCAGACAGTACTTTGCTATGCGCACTACCAACCCTACAGCTTTACATGAAGCCACTGAATTATTTGATGATCACTTATTTCAGTACTTGAGACTCTTGGTCACGAGGAGATGGTGCGGGGTTTGGGGCGCATTTGCGGCGTATCATTACTCTTCCTCTTAATGAAGGTGGACTTGGCATTTACACTATGGCGGGCACCCGTAACTATTGTAACCTAGCTTCTTAGACTCAAAGCGGTTTTCGTTCAAAAGGTGATTCTTGCCAATTTATTCTTTTCGGACAAGGTTACGCTTATCGTCGGCTCTTGAACTTCATCCGAGGTTTGTGGTTTTA
The DNA here is from genome assembly GCA_023531295.1 of Papaver armeniacum. Lineage (NCBI taxonomy): Eukaryota > Viridiplantae > Streptophyta > Magnoliopsida > Ranunculales > Papaveraceae > Papaver > Papaver armeniacum. Next base: position 28,849 of record JAJJWW010013941.1, read on the forward strand.
CCTTCTGCTTATGTCTGCAAGAGAATCCATTTTTGTGGCAGTGTAACCGTGTTAAGCACTCTCAAGATTACTGTTGGTTGTACCCATTAGTGGCTTTGAACCAATACCTTGGTCCAAGAGCAGGTTTCGATGCGAGTTATTTATTCACAGGCTTGGTATCCCTTTGTTTCTTTGAGGAGGCATGTGTTCGGTTTATGAGACCCATGGAAATTTTTGGGGAACATGCTTTTCATTGTGCCAAGGATGTTGGGATTAAATATTGTCATGACCAAGTACGTGACGTAGTCGTTGACATTTGTCACAAAGTTGATGTGCATGTGCGTAAAGAAGTGGCCCTTGGGATTCTATCTAATGATAATAGAGACTTACACCCTGCGGATATCCTTGTTCTTAATTGGGAGAATGGACAAGATGTTTGTATGGATGTTACGGGTGTCTCTCCATTCAGTGGTGTAGGTATTTGTAATTTTGTCCCAGGTCAGGCTATTTCTAATGTTGTTCTCGCAAAAGAAACAAGTACTTGGATCAATGTACTTCACATGGTTATGGTTTAGGTGTCCTAGATTTTACCACTCTGGGTGAACTTGGTGACGATACTTTATTTTTTTTAAGAGATTGAAGAATTTTATTGTCAGTAACGATGTCAGTAGGGGGTTGGGAATTTTTTAATTTTATAGGCTAAGTGTCGCTATTCAGAAGGGTATTGGTGCTCAGCTTGTTGCTAGGCTACCAACTAAAATTTTGTATGACTCTATTTGATCTTATCATGAATAGTTAATTAGTTATAGGAAAAAATAAAATACAGAACCACTTCAAATGTGTGGAAGATCAGTGTTAAAATTATTTTTCAAAACTAGGTAGTGTGATTGGTGCATCTGTATGTAACTAGAACGGTAGCTTAGTCATGTATATTCAACGATATGGCGGTGGCTAGAGTTCATAAGACTATCCATCTCATGTCTTCCATCAGAAAACTCAGGGACCCTCAGAGCGAGATGTTATTACTTGCAATTACATAGGTGTGTCAGGACAGGTACTTTGCTATGCGCACTACCAACCCTACAGCTTTACATGAAGCCACTGAATTATTTGATGATCACTTATTTCAGTACTTGAGACTCTTGGTTATAGGAGATGGTGCAGGGTTTGGGCCGCTGCAGCGGCGTATCGTTACTCTTCCTCTTAATGAAGGTGGACTTGGCATTTACACTATGGCGGGCACCGTAACTATTGTTACACGGCTTCTCGAGTCAAACGGTTTCGTTCAAAAGGTGATTCTTGCCAATTTATTCTTTTCAGACAAAGGTTACGCCTTGCTCAGTCGGCTCTTGAGAACTTCATCCAGGTTTGTGATTTACCTTCGCATATGTCTGCAAGAGAATCCATTTTGTGTGATGTAAAGTGTTAAGCACGCTCAAGATTACATGTTGGTTGTACCCATTAGTGGCACGAACCAATACCTTGGTCCAAGACAGGTTTCGTGCGATTATTTGTTACCGACTTGGTATCCCTTTGTTTTCTTTGAGGAGGCATGTGTTCGTTATATGAGACCCATGGAAATTTTTGGGGAACATGCTTTTCATTGTGCCAAGGATGTTGGGATTAAATATTGTCATGACCAAGTACGTGACGTAGTCGTTGACATTTGTCACAAAGTTGATGTGCATGTGCGTAAAGAAGCGGCCCTTGGGATTCTATCTAATGATAATAGAGACTTACACCCTGCGGATATCCTTGTTCTTAATTGGGAGAATGGACAAGATGTTTGTATGGATGTTACGGGTGTCTCTCCATTCAGTGATGTAGGTATTTGTAATTTTGTCCCAGGTCAGGCTATTTCTAATGTTGTTCTGCGCAAAAGAAACAAGTACTTGGATCAATGTACTTCACATGGTTATGGTTTAGGTGTCCTAGATTTTACCACTCTGGGTGAACTTGGTGACGATACTTTATTTTTTTTAAGAGATTGAAGAATTTTATTGTCGATACTTGATGTCGGTAGGGGGTTGGGAATTTTTAATTTTATAGGCTAAGTGTCGCTATTCGGAAGAGGGGTTGGTGCTCCAGCTTGTTGCTAGGCTACCAACTAAAATTTTGTATGACTCTATTTGATCTTATCATGAATAGTTAATTAGTTATAGGCAAAAATAAAATACAGAACCACTTCAAATGTGTGGAAGATCAGTGTTAAAATTATTTTTCAAAACTAGCTAGTGTGATTGGTGCATATGTATGTAACTAGAACGGTAGCTTAGTCATGTATATTCAACGATATGGCGGTGGCTAGAGTTCATAAGACTATCCATCTCATGTCTTCCATCAGAAAACTCAGGGACCCTCAGAGCGAGATGTTATTACTTCGCAATTACACCGGTGTGTCCAGACAGTACTTTGCTATGCGCACTACCAACCCCTCTGGCTTTACATGAAGCCCTTTGAATTATTTGATGATCACTTATTTCCAGTACTTGAGACTCTTAGTCACAGGAGATGGTGCGGGGTTTGGGCCGCTGGCGTATCGTTACTCTTCCTCTTAATGAAGGTGGACTTGGCATTTACACTATGGCGGGCACCCGTAACTATTGTTACGGATTCTCGAGTCAAGCGGTTTTACGTTCAAAGGTGATTCTTGCCAATTTATTCTTTTCAGACAAAGGTTCTTTTATCAGTCGGCTCTTGAACTTCATCCGGGTTTGTGGTTTACCTTACCTTATGTCGCAAGAGAATCCATTTTGTGGCGTGTGCTTAGTGTTAAGCACGCTCAAGATTACATTGGTTGTACCCATTAGTGGCCTGAACCAATACCTTGGTCCAAGACAGTTTCGTGCAGTTATTTGTTACCGACTTGGTATCCCTTTGTTCGCTGAGGGAGGCATGTGTTCCAGTTGTAACAGACCCATGGAAATTTTTGGGGAACATGCTTTTCATTGTGCCAAGGATGTTGGGATTAAATATTGTCATGACCAAGTACGTGACGTAGTCGTTGACATTTGTCACAAAGCTGATGTGCATGTGCGTAAAGAAGCGGCCCTTGGGCTTCTGCTAATGATAATAGAGACTTATACCCTGCGGACATCCTTGTTCTTAATTGGGAGAATGGACAAGATGTTTGTATGGATGATACGGGTGTCTCTCCATTCACTGGTGTAGGTATTTGTAATTTTGTCCTAGGTCAGGCTATTTCTAATGTTATTCTGCGCAAAAGAAACAAGTACTTGGATCAATGTACTTCACATGGTTATGGTTTAGGTGTCCTAGATTTTACCACTCTGGGTGAACTTGGTGACGATACTTTATTTTTTTTAAGAGATTGAAGAATTTTATTGTCAGTAACGATGTCAGTAGGGGGGTTGGGAAATTTTTATTTTATAGGCTAAGTATCGCTATTCAGAAGGGGGTTGGTGCTCAGCTTGTTGCTAGGCTACCAACTAAAATTTTGTATGACTCTATTTGATCTTATCATGAATAGTTAATTAGTTATAGGCAAAAATAAAACACAGAACCACTTAAAATGTGTGGAAGATCAGTGTTAAAATTATTTTTCAAAACTAGCTAGTGTGATTGGTGCATCTGTATGTAACTAGAACGGTAGCTTAGTCATGTATATTCAAACTCTTTAGGAGTTTCTAATTTTGTTTGTCTTCCATACCCAAGATATCAAATCACAAAATTATTCAACCAAAAAAAAGTGTTTAAACTTCTATTCTATTTTGTACGAGACTCGTATTTTTAGAGCATCTCCAACGGTAGGTACAAAAATCCTACATGGATTTATTATTTAGTCCTTTTATTTATGGGGTCTATCGGGAGAGAAAATTTAGGACCCATGCCTAGAAAACTATCTCCAACAGTAGATGTTTTTATTCATTCCTTATAATTAATTATTAAAAGAGAAAACATGATGGGGAGGTGCATCTGAAGGTGTAGTTAACACTTTCTTCAAGACCTTCTTATTTAGTACGGCACCCTCCTGGTTTGTAGGACCTACTGTTGGAGATGATTTTAGCTTAAACATGGGTTTAAAATCCTACGTGTCATATAAACATAAAATTATAACCTTCTGTTGGAGATGCCCTTAAGAGCCAAAATGACGATTTTTCTTTCTTTATTTGTTTTAAATGTGAGGAAACAATTCAGTGATTAGTTTGTTGAACAATACATTATCCCTTACGGTTTGAGTTATTTCTTTTGGGATGATATCAAAAAATCAAAATAGGACTTTCCAGTTCTAGCTTTCTTCGCTATTTCATGAGCTACGTACATTGTTCCCGTTTCTTTTAACATGACTAACAATATTCTTATACCAAAATAACTTCTAAGAAAGTGTTTTATTTCTTCTAAAATACAAAAGGGGTTGCACTGCTAATAGATTTTACCACATTTAAACAGTCTGATTCAAAGACAACATTTTTCATGTTCAGTTCCTTGTCTCATATTATAAAATCATCGTTTTCACGTCGTCCCCTGGATAAAACAGACGAGTTCAATCTCTTACACAGTCACTCTTGCACGGTTAGCGGATGTGAGACTTCTACTTTTCATTCTTGCTCATAAACCTTTTTTTAGAAAAACCAAGGATGATCACACACTTGTTTTTCTTTTCTTCCAAAAACTCATTTTCTTTAAAGCTCAAGAGACATAAAAGAAAAACTCTCTCACTGGAAAAAAAAGGTTTCAACAACACTTCTAATATTCAATATTGAAAATTTTTATTTTATTTTAATATCCATAAATAAATAAAGGAAACTTTTTTTGTAGCCCATTTCATTTTATTTTTATATATGAAACCCACCATTAAATTTCTATATGCGAAGAACCCATATTCTTTTATAAGTAAAAGTCAATTACATAAATAACCTTTTAATGAGGAAATTAATTAGGTGATGCTTTAATATAAAAACAGGTGTAACAAATTCTTCCCTAAATAATTCCTTTTGACTTTAATTCCTTCCTTATATATCTCCCTAATTAAATGACGTTCGTTTTCTTCTCTCCTAAAAAACTCGTCTAAATAACTGATTTTACCTGTTTATTTGTTCGTGCTCATAATTTTTTTTATTACAACCAACCAAACAAACTCAATTATCACCATGGAGTCTTGGTGAAACTTTCTATTTTCACACATAAATATTTGGTTTAATTCTCAATAATGTAGTGCGGTTGGTGAAAATTATAATTCTTAATAAAAATTCTAATTTTCACCAATTGATAATCACAATTATCACATTTAGCTATCGGTGTGACTTGTAGTTTTCATGTATAATCACAATTAGGAGTCCACCAGCTTTTAATCTCATGGCGTGTGGCATATCATTTCTAATTTCGTGCGAGTTCATAATTGTGTTCATTCCTAATTCCTTGCAAGTATATTAGGCATGAAAACTAGGGCAAGCACAGGATATTAGGCATGAAAAGTAGGGCAAGCACAGGACCAGCAGTAGATATTGTTAATGCATATACGTGGCAAATCTTAATTATCCTCCTTATCCAACCCTAACTAATAGGTGAGTAGCAAACTGTAAAATGCATGCTAATATAAGTAAGGTCCGCATATCAAGCCAACAGTTATGCCCATAATTGTTTTCACGGTAGATTAGGGACTCATTTATTTTGCTATTCTCTGTAAGAGATAAAGGTTAATTTTGTCATGCTGAAAGTTTAAGAATCTAATCCATCTAAAACTTGTAATCTTAGCCGTACATCTTATCTTTTGGGCTAGACATATAAGTCATCTTATTGATGAGCTTATGGAAGAGAGAGAGTTCAAACTTGGGTTTGTCGAAATTTCCACAATAAATAAATATGGATTAAATGAAAGACATTACTAATATGTTAATTAGCATCATTAATCGTTTGTTTTTTTTTTGTTGAAGCATACATTAATCGGTTTTGACATCAACACAAGATAAATCTTTAAGAGAGAGAATAATTATCACATTAAAACCATTTACATGGGATACTAATTTTTGGAAATCAATAATGTGTAACATTTTTTATTTTTATATTTTTTACATGATGGTTTTCAAGAAAAAAAAGTACATCAAAGACATGAAACAAATACAATTAAGATGCGACATGCAAATAAATCGCGAAGAGAAAGAGCAATATAAAACGACAACACTCAATTCTTGTACATAAAGATTGGAGAAGGAATGGTACTCGAAATTATAATTTGACCATTTTGATTTGTTTTTTCCTTTAAAAAGAGGTGCTCCTATGAAAGAGGAGTAATTTGCCCAGAAATTCTTCATGTGAAGCGAGTAACCCGGAAACCGTAAATCAATTTTTCTGTTGAATAACATGATCTTGGCCTCCTTGAATCACCGATGGACTTGTATCCAAGATAATGAATCACGAATAGCTCTTAAGAAAGAAACACTATGAAAGTGTAGATAGAATCGCCCAAATAGCGAAAATAAATTCGTTCTAATAGCGGAGAAATTTATTTTAATTATCTATATATCTACTAAATCGCGATTAACTAAATAAAAACTAATCAAAAACAGGTCATCTTTCCTCAGATCCGATCGCCTAAAGGACTAGATACGAGCAATGAAGAAAAAATATGAAAGTTTTTTTTTCCTAAGTTTTTTTGAGAGAAGAAAAAAGGTAGTATTATTTTTGATGAGATGCATAATTTTTTTTTACAAAAAAAAACAAAACTACTAGTAAAAAGGTTTTTTGCTATGTTTGTGTTAGAGCACCGCTAGGTCGAAATCTCAAGCTTTGCTATCTCAAGCTTGTTTGTCAAGTTAGGTGATCAAAACTATAAGTCTTGATTTCTAGTCTACTTATAGCTATGTCTCGCATTAGGATCAAATGTGTAGTTGAGCTTTAGACTTCACGGCCTTCATCGATTAAAGACGGAGATCTAGTGAGGAGAGCTTGGAGGAACTTCATCAACAAAAGGTATGTGGAGACTAAAACTTATCTATCACTTAGAAGTTTATTCAATTCTATCTCTTAACGAGATTAAGTCGTATAGCTATATAGATTTTTATATTATACACATTTGATATTTCGAGCTGAGTTTAACTCGGTTATCTATTTCTCGAAATATGTGTTGGAAGCTTTTTGCTTTAGCTACGTTCATCATTATTGTTGACGAGTTTAGTTGGAAACAATTTATTTGTGGGAAAATAAATAATAAGTCAAAAGATGGTCATGTGAAAATTTCCTTGAAACATCTTACATGATTTGTGTGAGACAGTCATTTGATGTCGACTCGGGATGTTTGTATTGATCATTCGATCACTTGAAAATTACTTATAAGCTAATGGTATGTGTGAGACTGCCATTATCGTCTTCTAAGGATATTTCAATGATTGATATGGGAGTTTAGAACAATTAACCATTGTCTGGATATAGCACAGTATGCATACTAGTATGCAAACTGTTGTGGTATGATTCAGGTCCGGAAACCCAATTTACATACCACTATGTGAACGTTTTTAACTGTTAAAGTCCGGGAACCAAGTTTGCATACCATTATGCGAACGGTTGTACCGATTAAGGTCACGGACGGAGTGTGCATCTGGTTTGCAAAGCTATTTGGACAAGACCAAATTCCAGAACTATAGTTTGCGTACCCATTTGCAAACTTAGTTGATTAAGTTCTAAAATCAGTTAAGTATGTTTTCATATTCATGAACAAATACATTAATAAATTAACGAATGCAATCTTTGCAAACTGTGGCTTAATGTGCATGAGCGATTCTCATGAATCAATCCGAAGTCTTCAATAACAGTTAAGGCAGAACTCTAGCAACTGGAAAACCAAATGCACATTAGTCTTTCAAAGACTATGATTAACTAGTTAATACAAAAGTGTATATATGGCTAACTTCCTTATATAGTTTTTCCAAAACCATTATAATCGATTAACGACTTGATGAAGACTTCATTTGGGATTCGTGAAGCTAGACACAACTATTTATCTGTAGTTGCGTGTTCTGATATTACTTGTTCTATCATGTTGAGTACTACCTTCTCTAAGATTCTCTCGAGATTTATCTTCGATAGGTAAGATATAAAAAGTAATCACAAAGATCTTCGTCTATTTCTTTGTGATTCCATAATAACTTATTCTACTACCATATAGTTAAGTTATTGCGAGGTGATTGATATTTCTAAGATGTTCTTGGGGAATATAAGACCGTATTATAAATTGGTTCTTGTTCACCTTGATTTATCAAAATACGGAACAAAAACTTCGTAGGTATTTCTGTGAGAGACAGATTAATCTATCAGAATAGACTTTTCTTTGGGAGACGCATTTGTTTGTAAGTCTTCGACTTTGGTTTGTAGCAACTCTTGTTGGGATTCAAGTGCGTAGAGTCTTGTTGGGATTCATAGGCGTAAGGAACGCGACTGTACCTTAATCGGTGTGAGACTTGGTTAGGGCTTAAATACATTCGAGTCCAAAGTTAACTTGTAGTAGGCTAGTGTCTGTAACGTCTTAATACAGTGTGGTGTACAAAGCTGGCCTAAGAACCGGGGTTTTTCTGCATTTGCGGTTTCCTTGTTAAACAAAACTTCTGATACCTATGTCATTTCTTTTCCGCATTATATTTGTTTATATAATTGAAATATCACAGGTTGTGCGTAGTTCAATCAATTGGTAAAATCCGACCTTTGGTTGTTGATTGAAATTTATTGACACTTACACATTGGTCTTTGGTATCGTCCAAGTTACTCTCATACCAATCAGTTCACGGATTCATTCCTGTTGATTAGTTGATTGATTTGAGAATGAGATATACCTCTTGGATATCTTTCCTTGATTGAGTCTGACTGTTTAGTTGATTCTCTTGGAATTATAATGGAGTTAGTCCATACAGATTTCCGAACTAAATATTGGGTGTAGTTGTTGTACCCCCGCTTTTTCAATTGGTATCAGAGCAGGGAAAAAATGCTAAGACCTCATAAGTATGTGTTTGTAGCAATCTGATCTTTATGGACGAGTCTATCTCTAATAACGTACCAGTTCAGAAATTACTAGATGTTTTTCAAAGATTGGATTCTCTTGAGAGAACTATCACATCTAAGTCAATATCTAAATTTTCTCTTGATAGGGAAATTGTTGATAACTGGGAAATACACCTAGAAGAACAGTTGGATGAACTTTCTGATGAAGGTGACTCAGATATTGATAGGGATGTTGATCAGCAAGTCTCAGAGTATGTTAATCTTTTGGATTCGTTGGAAGAAAATAAGATGACAACTTCTCATGTCACACCTCTTGACTCCTCTGTCGAGAAAACAAAAAATTGAAAAGGATTTATGGAGGTCTTTATGTTTCGAATCACTCTTGCAAATCGATCCTCAAAGATTTGTAGGAAAAACCTGAGTAGAAAGTCACTTGAATGTGATAATGTTTATCAAAAATACTTCTTGTTGGATGAGAAACTTGTAGTATTTCAAGCAAGGATTCACTCTCAGTAAACAAGTTTTGATGACAGAGAAAACGCTTTTCGTTTGATAAAAACACCGTGAGGCTGATCAACTGCTTCTCTTGATAAAATCAATATGTTGGAAGATGACTTGAAAAAGTTCAATACTAGTTAAAGAAAATTAAACACAATGCTAGGAGCAATTAAAAATCATCGTGATACACGAGGATTAGTCCATAAGGGAATAGATACTCCAAGTATTAGTAAAGAGGTAAAATTGGTCAAGTATAGTGATTCTTCTCAACAAAAGGTTACCACTGACGGCAAAAAGTGAAATAACTTCACCGGTAGCTAAGGTTCGAAAAAGCAAAGTATATCAACCTCAAAAACCCGCACACATGAATCAGGGTAGAACGTTCCTTATATTTGTCATTATTGTGGAAACAAAGGTCACCTGGAAAGGAGATGTCGTTTTCATATAAGGAATGAAAAAGTTCATGATATTCTTATTTGGGTATCAAAAGAAGTGATTAAACCTAGATCATATATTAAGGCTTATACCCTTGACACTATGGGTTTTGAACGTCCAAACTTTAGGCAAAGGAATCGGTCTTTGTGATAAACCTAGATTTGTCTATAAACGTCCAAATTTATCTTTTCACAATCGTAATGATTATCAAAAGGATATCTTTGTAAAGATGAAGACAAGATCCGATCGCCCAACTGGAGAAAGACTAACTTGCAAAAGAATAGTCAATCAATTCTATTTCGAAATCGAGAAAGGGTAATGGGAAAAAGGTTAAGTTATTCTAAACGCACTCGAGAGAAGTGAGTACCAAAGAAAGTCAATAATGCTTTGATTGTGAAAAGGAATGATCTCCCGAAAATTCCATGACTATGGAGAAGCAGAGTATCCATGATGTTGGAAGTTAAAAAGTTCTTTGGAAATATGGATATGAAAGGTTCTAAAAACGATCTCTTTCATGATAATCCAAAAGTGAAGCACAAGAGCTGGTGGAAGAAGAAACAAAATATGACAAAAACTATAGATGGTGAAAAATCCATAGTTGCGAAAAAGTCTGTTTCAGTCACTTGTGGTGAGAAAGACATTGTTCACCTCAACACAACTTGATTGTGTTGTAAATGCATCCTCACCAAGGAATGCCCTGTTACGTATACGGTGAGGGAAGCACGAGATTTTGGCGCACATATTGTATTAGGTATGATATTGAATATTTGGTAAAGCTGTAGGATTCACAATTGGATTATTCTAAAAGGTACGTCTATAAACTTGAGCAAGATTTATGTTTTTATTATTTGCTTAAAGTACTTATAATGATCCATGTACCTTGTATATCATTCATGTCTACCTAACTTGATTTGTGTTTAAGGTTCTTAAATGTTTAGGTATGAAAATAGTAGTTTGGGATGTTTGGCCTTCATGATACATATACCAGGTATGCATACCATCATTAAAATTAAAATCTAGGGACTTCGTTCGCATACTAGGTATGAAAACAACTCCAGTTCACGAAATTTCGTTTGCGAACTGGCCTGTAGACGTCAATATTTGACAACTTGTTTTGGACGTGACTTCTTCGTCCAAACTCGGAATGACCTCATTATTCTTGCATTGTCTTCCTATTTGAATTCTCTTCAAAATGGTGATGAGAAATCTTTGATTTTGATGAGTTAAGATTGGTATTTTTCCCGTTTCTTGTTTTTGAGTGTTTTGCTCCAATTCGCCACAGTTGTTCCACTTCTCTTGGACTTGGGAACTTGGATTCTTGAAGTACTTATCTTCTAAGATCATTTGTAGATCTCTTAAGAATGTTGTTGGTGAATCAAAAAGAATAAAGTTTAAGAATGGGTAGTAGTATGCATTACTTTGATATTCATGAATGTTCACAATCCTCTTATGTGAACTACTGTGCATGGTCGTTCATAACTTTGTATTCTCTTCTTTGATAAGAAAATCCTTTTATACGCCTTTGGTATCCATTCTTGGTGTAAATCCGTGCGAAAAGGATTGATTCTACCTTTTAAGGGCAAATCATCTTGTATGTTTCTTACAAGTTTGTCTCTTCGTTCTGTTATCTAGGAAACTTCTTATGAGAATTTATTCTTATATTTTAAGAAGGATAATTAGGGTTTGGAATATCAAATATTGTGATTACACGTAGCTATTCCAACGATTTTCATCTTGCAATTTTTTAGATTTATTTATTTAAATTCTAAGTTATTTGGAAGATGATTTTGCAGTATTCATCTTTATTGGTTTTATATACTGAAAAAATATGTTATGGGATGTGTGTGTTTACATCCGTGAACTATGATTATCTCATACATACTCAGAAGTTAAGTCTATCGTGTCAGTATGCAAATTTTGATAAAAGATAGAATGAACTTTTGAATATTCCGCAGTATTGATCTTTCCCTGATCCACTTCTATGTGAAAGTACTGTATGGCTTCATAAGTTTTCTTATGTTGAGCGTTTCCCAATAAATTAATCAATAAGGTCTTCTTGTGGATAATTTATTCGAGTTTTATGGATACAAATTCATGTTTCATGTAATTTGTTAATGTTCAAAGAAATCCTTCTTTTCTTGTAAAAGTAAGGTCGCTCTTGTTGTTCTTTCGGGAATGACATTTTATGGGGGAGTTATTAATTGAACTTGTGCTTAATTGCCAAATCTTTGTGGGGAGTACACTGTGGAATATTGTAGGAGTTATCTTGTATCTTTATAAACTCCTTGATGAATACAATAAGTTTCGACTATGTGAAATCATCGAAAGAAAGTTGATATGTTCTCTTTTAGTCATAAATAATCTCTTTGAGAATTTCATTATGATCCCGTTAGTTTTCGTACCTTTGCCAATTTATATTGGAAAAAAGGGGGAGAATTATTTTGTAGTTCACACTACATAATATGGTTTACGGATCATTATGTAAGGGGAAGTAGTTTTCATTGTGATATGGAAGTATTGAATAAGGGGGAGTGATACATATCACCATAGTATTATTGTCAAAATTGTGATACAATTGAACTTTGATCGATGCTGTGTAATAATACTATGATATCTGCGTTATTTATCAATTATTTTTTGTATCGTCTTCAAAATTTGTTTAGGGAGAAGATAAATCAATGATTGTTTACATAAGTGTTTATAAGTGACGTTTATGATTGAAAGTTAGAAATCCGTCCGACGGTCTTAAATATGTGTACATCATAATTTCCTCATTAAGTTCCCATGATAAATATTTTATTAGTCCCTCATATAAATGTCTTATTACTTATCTTAATAATTATATACTCTAATTAAATAGATAACAACTTTGCTAATAATAACATCAATAGATGTTGGGGATGGTCAGGGTGGTATTTTTAAGTGATGGTGCATGGAGCCGGTGGCGGTAGTGATGTTGGTGGAAAAGGTTGTGGTAATGAGTGGTTCTGGTGGTGGTACTGCAATTGGTCAATGTAGTAGTGTACAGTGTTTATTCACTGTCATTACGACACAAATAACATTATATTGTGGAAGTTGTGCTTTGTTTTTTCAGTGTTAAAATAAGATTGATCCGTTATAATATAAAAGAAAAATCAATAAAAAAGTATGGAAAACAATTGTCACTTTATATAGTAACTGAAAAAGCGGGGGTACAACAACCACACCCAATATTTTGCTTAGCAATCTGTATGGACAAACTCAATATACTTTCTATAGAATCAACTAGACAGTCATACTCAATCTAGAGAAAAGTGTATCAAAGAGTTTATATCTCAATCTCTCGATTTGATCTTTACTCAAGCAAATAGAAATCTGCTGAGTCTTTATCAAAGAGAGATAACTTGGATAGTACTAAAGACCAATATCCAAGTGTCAATCAATTTAAATCAACAACCAAAGGTCGGATATTCTAATTGATTGAACAACGCACAACTGTGATATTTCAATTATATAAACAAATATAATGCATAATAGAAATAACATGAGACACCAGAATTTTGTTAACGAGGAAACCGCAAATGCAGAAAACCCCCGGAACCTAGTCCAGATTGAACACACACTGTATTAAGCCGCTACAGACACTAGTCTACTCCAAATTAACTTCAGTCTGAACTGTAGTTGAACCCAAATCAATCTCACACTGATGAAAACCGTTAGATCGAAACCTTAGGTTGTTACACACAAACGAAATGTCCAATTTTGGGTTTATGTAACCGTTCCCAAACCTTTACATTTGTTGGTTCAACAATAGTTATCCTATCTATATAAGCAATTTCATATCAACCATATTCTTCTTCACCATAACTAGTTCAAATGACTCAAATGAACTAGTTAGAGTTGTTCAATTGTTTAGATCTTATGTAACTACAAAAGACACAATCGAAGCAAAAACGGTTTGATTCACTCCGAGATCGGTTCATGAACTTCATAGCAACGGTTTGCAAAAGCATTCCTTAGTTTATATAAACATGAGTTCAAGAACAACCGATTTTAGATATAACCTACTCAAGTTCGCGGACTGGGTTCCTTGAGATAGCACTGCATGCGAGTTTGTGAGCAATGCTCACAACAATCTCCCCCTTTATCAATTTTAGTGACAAAACTATTAATAGCATGGAATACAAAAAATAAATAAATTAACTTTTGTAGCTCTATTCTACATGCCTAATCTTCAACATTACTCGAAATCTTCGTCACTTCCAAGTACTCAATGATCCCAAAGGTTGTAAGTTT
>JAJJWW010013942.1:0-107618 GCA_023531295.1 Papaver armeniacum
AGCATTTCAAAAATATGAATGAACGATGAACCTATGCAAAATAGGAAGGAAAAATAATAATAATAAAATATTAGCAAAGGCGCTGTGGACCGGGCTCATCACTGACGGTCATGCCGTGACCGGTCCGCGCCCAATTTTATATTTTGTCATATTTTATTATTTTTCCCTGATCTCGTGAAAATTCTGTCGTTCGAGCAAATCTCCTTCGTTTCAAGGAAATTCTCTAATCTCATGATTTTATCAAAGAAATAATAAAATTAGGGAAAGGTATCGCGGGACCGAGCACCAGCCGGACGGCCATCCCACACCTCAGTTCCCATTATTTTATTATTTCTCTCAAATTATGAAAATTCCCTGATTTCATGAATTTTCCCTAAAACCATGAAAATTCCCTAATTTTATGATTTTCTCTAAAATCATGAAAAATATTATAAAATTAGGAAAACTCGTGGGACAGGGCTCTAGCCGGCCGGCCATGCCCTAGCCGATCCCACACGCCTATTATTTTATTATTGTTTGTTGTTTTAGTTTCCTGATTCCATGAAAACTCTCTGATTTTAACAAAATACCTTGGTTTTAACAAATCTCTCTGATTTTATGAAAATTTCCTAAAATCATGAAAATTACATAAAATTGGGAAGAGTGCTCTGGGACCGTGCCCATTGGCCGGACGACCATGCCTTGGCCATTGCCGGTTCCACAATCCACCGTTTCCTATTTTATTATTATTTTATCTCTCTCATCTCATGGAAATTTCCTAATTCAAAGAAACTCTCCGATTTCATGGAATTTCCTCAAATCGAGAAAATACATAAAATCACATAAAATTGGGAAAGTGTGGGACCGTGCTTGATGGCCGGCCGGCCATGCCCTAGCCGTGGCCGGTCCCACACCTTGCAATTCCCTCGTTTCATTTATTATTTTTCATCATCTCATGTATTTTTCCTAGTTTCAAAGAAAAACCTCGGATTCTCGCATATTTTCTCGAATGTTGCTCAAATGCGCATCGGAAAATACTGAAACTCTCAGGACTGAGATACGGACACTATAGTGACACGAGCACATCCCCTTGACCGACCAAGGGTGGCTCTAAGGCCTGCAAACATACGGTCCCGCATGTTTTAATGATTTTAACCTAATTTGCTCAATTGCTCATATTAGGTTCAAACTTCTTACAAACAATTAAGAGTTTGCTTGAACGACCATCCATTGGTCCCACGACCACCAAGAGCCGGCCCCATGACCTCTTGGTCGGTCCCTCAGTTCATGACCAGGTTTTTATTATTTGTCGCTCACACGAGCATTATTTCAATAAATGATTAAACCAGCATTTAATCATTCTTTCACCAACTGGTCCTCTAAGAGACTTTGGTATTTTGCTCATTTGAGCATCTGGGCGTACATGGTGGACTCGTCATCCCATGTAGCTGGTCCCTGCTTCACTCTACAGATTGATTTGCAATAAATCATCATTTCGATAAAATTAGGGTTTTGAATCCAGAGCTCTGTAGAAACATGATTCTCAGCAGATTCAAATACTCTGATAATTTTATGTTGATTTCATGATCAACGTTTTTATTTATTTTACACGACCCAGCAGTCAATATCTTAAATTAATATTTATTTTGGTCCAGCTACCAATAATTCATCAAACGAGCAATATTTGCTCAAACCGGCAATATTTGCTCAAATTAGCAATATTTGCTCGAACCAGCAATATTTGCTCAGATTTAAGAATATTGGTTCAACTATCAATATTATTCGATAATTCAGCAACACAGTTTGCTCGTCTTAGGTAATCAACATAATAATACCTCGTCTCAGCAGACATATTTGATTCATGAATTTCAGAACATTTGCAAAACATGTTCAATTCAATAATACATGGACTCATCGTCCCACAAAGTCATCAACTGACTCCACAATCACGAGATATCAATCGTGTCACATGGGGGGATATTAACTAGGGTTTTGGTCTGGCGGTCTACGGCACGTGTGTTCACCCACGATGAGAATGTGAGCAAGTCTTGCAATCAGTTGGAAGAGTCAGCAAAGTGGGTGGAAAATTAACCAAGTCTCCGCACGATGAGCAACTGGTTTTAACACGATTTCCCACTTCCCCACTCTCTGATTCCATCAAACTGTTACACTTCATGGGATCATGGTGTTTTCAACTACGGCATTATAAAATGTCTCTGAATCCTGATTGAAAGAAGAAGATTCGAACACTCGAACATTCGTCTAAACAAGAAATTCTCGGCAAGTTCATACAGAAAATCTTTCGTCTACACGAACTCATCGTCTGAGCATTCACTCTCAATTGAGCAAAGTTCAGTCATTCAGAGCGTTCTTACGCTGAATTCACAATACACCTATAATCTCAGATCACCATTGATCTCACACATTTCTACCTTCCTCCTGGATCAACCCATCCTCTCTTGTGACCGAATTGACTATGGAACGGCCATTGTTCTTAGTTTAGGCCGGAGTCCTACAGATTGATCTCTCGAACTTAAAGCACTCCCTTCTTGCAGTGCATCTGTGTGAGGTTCAACATTTCGCTCGGTTCAAGGAGTCTCCACACAGACGTCTCCTCAATTCCGTAAAACCAGCAAATTGTTTTTCCCCATCTACAATGCAGACCACCCAACCCGTACGTGCAAAAATGGCGCATTATGGAAGTTTTTTCTTCCAATCCTACCAAACGGTAGAATATGAAAGAAAAGGGGCAAATTGTGAATATCAATACTATGCGGAGCACGTGTCACGGTTTTGGTGGTCGCGTGTAGGATTACTGTGTAGCCCTCGTTACACACAGGAATCTAAAGAGCAGAAGATACCTTCACATATATACTTTATCCATCTCAAGGAAGAATACCTCGACGGCTATGATGGAAAAGTAGAACCTAGCCTAGAGAGAGGCAGCTGGCGAAGGGACAGAGGTAGATGCCATATCCAATCAGCATTTAATGCGCAAATCTCTTATCTACATGCTTAACCAAAGCACGCGGAGAGAGATGAGATGGCAGAGTCTGACTGGAGAAGGCTGGCGGTGAACGAAGGTACAATCTATACTGAGGCTGGGTAGTTCCCGAAGGAACATGGGTCAGCTGAGGTGGCAGAGTCCGACTGGAGAAAGCGTGCGGCGAACAAAGGTACCATTTGTATGGAAGATATATCAGGGGACGATGGAACCAAAGACAACAAAGATATATATGGAGCATAAGAGGCTATAAATACCAAGCTTCACCAACAAACAAAGGTATTCGATACCCTGGAGAAGAAGATCTTGTCATAAGCTTATACCTCTTTAATGTTTAGAACTTAAGTATTTAGTTCAACTTGAGTTCTCTCTATTACTTTGGGAAGCATTTAAGATCTTTGTAACTACCAAAACTTAATATAAACAATCATTCATTACCCCGTGGACGTAGACAAAAGTCGAACCACGTAATCTCTTGTGTCTCATGATAACTTAGTAGCATTTACATTATATTTGTGATCTTCATTATTATTGTGATCTTGAATACCTTTTATTACTTAGCATTATCAATTCAACGGAGATATCAATACTACTTAGTATCTGATAATCTGAGCTATATACATTACGTAGACTGTGGGAAAATTAGTAGTCACAAATAATAATAATAAAATAAGGGAATGAGAGAGGCGTGGTAATAAGCACATAAGTGCGACACTTTTATACCCACATTTATACTAGCTAGGTCTCGATATTTAGCTAATAATATTATTTTTAGTCATTTACAGGAATTACAAGTGAAATCCGTTCACTCGAAAAATAAATGGCTAGACGAGGAGTTAAATGGTATTTGCGACTACAATAACCAATGCTGCAGTTCAAGGCACCAAAGGAGCGAGTTCATAGACTGTCTCGGCTAAAGCCCACTAGTGGGTTAAAGAAACAAATGGACCCGGTTGGCACTATTGAGTATAGAGAAGAGGAACAGTGAGACGTGGCCTCTCTATTACCACATTTTCTGTGGAGGTTATTTCGTTCTCATCAGAACAAAATAAATGTCCATTTCTTATTGCAGCAACATCTTCTGTTCTTACTAAAAGAGAAGTAGATCTCACTCCAAGCAGCTGTCGTTCGACCAAATGGTGTTACATTCTCAGTGAGTGGTAAATGGTGTTTGTATGGATAAGTTCTTGGTGTTGGTGAAAATCAGTGATTTTTGATGGAGAAGAGAAGGTCTGTTAGAGCTTTAGATCTAACAGAACATTGGGTTCGAAATATATTTGAAGTACAACAACAAGGTAGCTCAAGTTTGGATGAGTTTTGGAGTTTCATATGTGCTAGCTGAATGGATTTCAGGGGTTCGTAATCGGACTAAAATTGGGTATCTTTTGCGAGCTCGGTCTGTGGTGTTCTAGTGTTGAGATTCAAACCAATTATTTTGATTTCTTCTTAATAGCAGCGACTGCAATGGGTTCTGGTGGTCGATTGTAGAAGATTGAGAAGAGTTTTATTCTGTGGGTACTCGATTGAGACGGAGATTATGAAGTTGGTACTGGGTTTTGGTGATGATGAGATTTGGGAGACTCAATTTACAGAGATAACCGAAGACATAGGAGAGGGTTTGTTCTTGCAGCAACAAGACATGTGACTGCTTGCTTTTGATGTCTAATTCAATGAAAGACAGTGGTGGAGTTCTGGTACCTAGAATTGGGTTTGAATTGATTGAGTATAGTTTGATTTTGGGGTTTAATATGGCAGCGACAAGACAAGGAGTTCTGGTGGTGGTTGTTATGAAATGAAGAGAGTAGAGACTTGGGTTGTTGCTGATTTTTCCATTAAGAAGATACGAGAATGGTTGGGTATTGTGGGGTTGTTATACACAGTTTAGGTATGAATGAAGGTGTTGAAAGCGACCAAGACTCAGGTCTGAATTTTTTACCAGATGTTGGTTAATTTGTTGTTATCGCTAGGTCAGTGAAGATGGCAGCGAACAAAGGACTGTTGCCATAGGCTCAGTTAATTGAACTAGTGGCCAGACTTGGTGTTGGACTGAATTTGGAGGCTGGATATCAGTGGAGTTTGTACTGGGCTTTTGGCCGTAATTTGTCAATCCCAGTCCAAGTCTCGGCAGCAACTATATATATACCAGGAGACACCGACTTGAAGGGGGGATGCCGCAGTCAGGGAAGAAATTAGGTTTTGCTATTTCGCTTTATTTGATTTCTCATATGCTTAGCTTTATATTCTGCGCATCATTTTCGATGGCTTTTAAGAAAGCTATGTCTAGCTAAACTCTTCATTAGGGTGAAGGATGAACTTGTAGGTTATATTACTTGTGTTCTCAAACAATGGTTTCAAAAATAAAAGCTTAACGTATTGTTTGTGTTTCTCAAAACTGGGTTGTTTGTTTAATGAGTTTTTCAGGTCTTATGCCATGTATACTTCATAGTTGAATTCTAGAACAACATCCATATGAAACCTTGGTGACTTATGATTATGATAATTCTTTGACTATGTATGCCTAGTACTTTGGATTTCTACCCTTTAGGTTGGGAACAAATATATTCCTTGATAACTCTTCGAAAAGTCTTAAACGTCATATATTACATGTATCAATAGCTAGGTTTGCAATTGTGCATAGTAAAATTAGAGACTTTGCGAGAGTTATAAGTGAAATTTAGCCTGCAGGGATTTCGTAGCCCTAATACATTCACATCCGTGATTTATAATCTTTATTCAATTGCTTTATTTACCCGTTAATTTATTCTCTTAGTACAACAATATCTGAAATATTGAATTTTGGTTAGTCAGTCCTTGATATTGATTAGTAGTTTTCACACTCCTTGAGGGAACGAACCGTGCTTGCTTTTGTGTGCTATTTTTGACACCGTGCACTTGCGGTAAAACAAAGTCGGCTTTCCGACCCATCAAGTTTTTGGCGCCGCTGCCGGGGAGTGGCTGTAAAGTACTCTCTGATTGATATCATCGATTTTCTAGTTGTAGTTTAGTTTTTATTTTCTGTTCATAGTTTATTTTGGTTTTTCTTTTAGATTTCTTTTAGTTCATTTTTACGTAGATTTTTTTGGTTATCTTTAGGTACCTTAGTTTGAAGAGCGCAGTTGGAATCTCTCCAAAACAGGCAGAAAAGTAAGTCTTTCGCGAAGCTCTGCAAGGTGAGTTTAGACTGAATTCTGCATTTTGATAGCATCTGCAAGGTCTAACAAGTAGTTGGGATAGAGAACAATTATGCGTCTTGTTAAAGTAACCATTTATACATGACGAGAACAGATGATGAGGGTACGAACCCTCCGGTTAAAAGTTTGGGAGACTATATGTACCCTACTAGAGTCTCTCAAATTTCATGTATTATTTTTCCTACCACCACAAATCCTATGAGATTAGAGCAAGCACCATTCAAGCACCTCCTAAATTCTACGGTAAGGAGAATGAAAATCCTTACTACCACATTAGAGATTTTGAAGAATTGTGTGGTACAATGAAATTTAAGGACTTAGCTGATGATTATCTTAGACTTAGGTTGTTCCTTTTTTCTTTATTCCTTTTTTCTTTAAAGGATAAGGCAAAATCATGGTTAAATGCATTAGATCCCACATCAATTAGTACTTGGAATGACATGATTAATATATTCTTGCATAAATTCTTTCCTAGGCGTAAAACTACTGCCATTCGTCAAAAACTATATAGTTTTTCGCAACAATAAGGAGAATCTCTTTATGATTATTTAGAGAGGTTCCATGATCTATTGTTACAATGTCCACACCATGGATTGGATACTCCTAGGCTCATGTTGATCCTTTATGAAGTATTAGATTACAAAACAGTGACTACAATAGAATCACTTTGTGGTGGGAATTTCCTTGATAAGAGTGCCGAAGAAGGTTACAAATTTTTGCATGAAATAGCTGGAAAAATCCAAGAGTGTGAGGCTAGAAAATCCATACAATCAATAGCTAGTAGTGAAGGGGTTCACAGAGTTGACAATGAATTCGACTATGAGGCCAAGTTTTCTGTTTTGACCCGAAGACTTGAGTCGTTGGAAAGAAATGCTAAAGTCAAGCCTGTTGAGTGTATTACGAATGCATCTTCTATTCCTAGCTAGTGATTGTACTAACCGAAGAATTCCTAGTTTGGAAGAAAGTATGAGTTTGTTTATGTAGGCTACTCAAATATTTATGGCGAACTTACAGCAACAACTAAATGAGCTAGCCAGCCAACTGAATAAGCGAGACAAGGGCCAGTTCCCGAGTCAAATACAGCCTCACCCTAAAGGTTCTTTTGAGGAAGTCACATCTGGTGCTAAACCGACTCATCGTGTCCAGGCCGCTACTACTCTCAGAAATGGACAAGTCATTGACAATCATGTTAGTGATCCCGAGGAAAAAGAGCAAATTAGGAACCCGCCTACCGTTACACATGTTACTCCTTCAACACATAAAGAAACCGTTGAAACCGAAAAAGGTAATTCTGATATTTCGTATGTTCCTCGTGCTCATTTTCCTCAAGCGTTACTACCTCGTAAGAAGGGAGCTACCCCTAATCACATCCTAGAAGTGTTTAAACAAGTTAAAGTCAACATTACCCTCTTAGATGAAATTAAACAAATTCCTTCTTATGCCAGGTTTCTAAGAGATATGTGCACTACGAAACGAAAATTGAATGTACACAAGAAAGCTTTCCTTATTGAACTTGTAAGCTCGATTATTACACAAAAAACTCCACCCAAATTTAAGGATCCATGTTGTCCTACGATTGCTTGCACTATAGGAGAACATAGGATCAAACATGCATTGTTAGATTTAGGGGCCAGTGTGAATCTCTTGCCATACTATGTGTATGTGCAATTAGAACTTGGTGATTTGAAATCCACTAGTGTTACTCTCCAATTGGCTGATAGGTCCATTAAAATTCCCAGGGGAGTGGTAGAGGATGTTCTTATACAAGTTGAAAGTTTTGTTTATCCTGTTGATTTTATTATTTTGGATACTCAACCTGTTTCTAATCCTAGTGGGCAGATTCCTTTCATCTTGGGTAGACCTTTCTTGGCTACCTCGAATGCGGTTATCAATTGTCGAAAGGGTAAATTTATTAAATACCCTTAGTTTTGACACCCAATAAATATACCCTTATACAAAAATATAAATACCTTTATCATTTAAATACCTTATCCCTTAAAAACAAGTTGTAATTTAAATTCTTTTAAAATAATACCCTCACTTACAATATTATTTTCCATTTAAAAATCTTATCCATTAAAAAATAAATTTTCCTATTATTTCACATCCAAAAGCAAGCACCATTTCACCACCACCAAAAAATCTTATCCGCCACCACCACTCCACCACCACCACCACTCACCACCACCACCACCGCCGCCACCTCCACCACCACCACTGCCACTCCGCCACCACCACTCCGCCACCACCACCACTTACTAAATACAACCCCCAATAATATTCCACCACCGTCACACACCGCCACCAATGTTGTTGCCGCCGCCGCCGCCGCCATTAATATTAGGTGTCAACAACTGAAGTTGATCCAAAAAATCAAAAGTTCAAAAATATTTGTCAAATTTGGATGTTGATTCCATTTTTCCATTGTTGATACACAAACATTGGTTGTTGACTCCCTAAAACTAAGGTCAATTTCTATTGTTGATACACAAATATTTGTTGTTGATTCCATTTTTCCATTGTTGATACACAAACATTGGTTGTTGACTCCCTAAACTAAGGTCAATTTCTATTGTTGATACACAAATATTTGTTGTTGACTCCTTACAATAAGATTAATTTCTATTGTTGATACACAAATTTGGTTGTTGATTCCATTTTTCCATTGTTGATACACAAACATTGGTTGTTGACTCCCTAAAACTAAGGTCAATTTCTATTGTTGATACACAAATATTTGTTGTTGACTACCATTTCTATTGTTGATACAAAAACATTTGTTGTTGACTCCTTAAATAGTTGATGGAGTAGTATTCAACAACTTGTCGTCCAACCTCACCACCACCACCGCCAGCAGCGTACAACATTTCCAACACCACAAACAACCAGAATCACCATTATCTTCATGAACAATTTTAATTAATCATTCCAACCACAACCAACACAATCTCCATCATCAAAATTCATCGTTCTAACCTCACCAGCATCACCAACACCACAAGCACACAGAATATCCACCAACACCACAACAACCATAACCACCACTATCTTCAAGACTAATTTTATTTCATCATTCGAACCTGAACCAACACAGTATTCATGACTGATTTTATCTACATACTACCACCACCAGCAGAAACTCAAACTAGAGAAAGAAGATAATCAATTGATAGATTGAAATACATACCTCCTTCATCGCCGCGCCACCACCATCATTGTAGATCTGGTATCTTCCTCCACCACCATCATCTTCTTCTAATTAAACAGAGATTTGATATCCTCCTTCACCACCACCACGACCTTCACCTCTATTATTTGAAACTAGGGTTGCTGATGGATCTTAAATTCAAGCTTGTTACTCTATCGATTGAGAAGAAGAACTTTCAATTGAAAAGCTAAACCCATTAAATCTATAATGAGACATCAAAAGAAGAGGAATATTAACGAGTTGATAATGATTATCAAGCTTGATTTAATCAATCGGTGAAAATCGATCTAAATCGTGGTGATCTTTGCCGCTTGTGATGGATTTCTTTGGAAGCATAAGAGGTCTTTTAATCGATGACGAGATCGGTGGAGGTGGTGGAGGAGGCGACTCTGAAGATGTACTGGTTGGTTTAATGGATTTTTCATGGTGATGGTGATGGAGATGATGGTGGTAGAGATTGAAATGGTGGCGACAGAGACGGTGGTGGCGACGGACAACAACATATATCGCCACTGCAGTTTACAAAGATGGTGTTTCTGAATCTGTTTGTGGCGACGGAGGAGAAGGTGGTGGTGGTAGCGACGATGAAGACGATGATGGTGCTGATAAAAACGAAAAGAGAGAGAGAATTGAAATAAAAGAGGAGATGATATCGATGGATGTAAGGGTATATTTGTAATGTTGTCTAATCCTTAATGGATCCCTGATGGGTTTTGGATGGAGAGGGGTATTTTTATTGTAGGATAAGGGTAGTTGTGTAGCCCGTCAGAATTGAGGGCAATTATATAATTCCCACTTGTCGAAATGGAATCATGGAGCTTACTTTTGGAAATATGAAAATGGAGATAAATGTGTTTAGCCTTTCAAATTCATCTCAGATTTCTGAAACTTGTGAACATGTATGCATGGTTGATAGTGTTAATGATTGTACTTGTTGTTACAACAAGAATCTCGGAAACATGCCTCAAAACATTGCAGGTTGTAGGGAGTTCACTAGAACTGAATTATCAGATATGTGCTTATATTATTCTGTCAATTCAGATAATCCTGTTTTTTGCGAGATTGTTGCATACCCTTCTTTCGTTGTTCCACATAATAGTTTTCAAGATGCTTATTTGGGTGTTGAACATATGGATACTGGTAAGGTAATTCACAGTTACAAATCTGTTTGCTTAGCTCCTTTTGCCAACTCCTGTGATCTGGATGCTTATTGATATTACTAATGCAATACGTACACCGACTTCTAGTGAATCCATTGAAAATATTTGGTGATTTAATACCCAATTTGGAGTCTCCATTGACAGTTGAAACTTGTAAACATTCGAACTTGTTGTTTATGGGGGTGAGTTACTTATGAATTCGCATATATTTTTGGATGTTTATAGTGTTTGCGGGTTCATGTTTTGGTGACTCCGATTTCTTCGGGTTGATCCCCAACTTTTTAGACTTTACATATATGCTTGGCAGGATACTTTCGGATGCCATCTTCACCTTGTTTGAGATTACTTGCTGCGTGCAAGCAGGGAACAAATATCATTCGCTTCGTGGGATTCAACCCATCAGTTTTGTTCCCTTATCTTCTATTTTTGTTTGCCTATTGCATTTCGCATTTTAGAATTTCCCACCTGAACTCTACGTTGGATGACTCAATTACATTGAGGACAATGTAAAGTATAAGTGTGGGGGAGTGCTTAAGTATATATAGATTTGTGGTAGGCATTCAATTTCGTTATGAATTTCCTTAAAAAAAAAATAGAAAAAAAAAATATTTTTTTTTGTCTTGCACGATATGACCAGCTGTTGAGTGGGTCTTTCTGATCATCTGTCTTGCTGTTTAGCAGACATTTTTCTACCACTGTGTAGTCGTACCATCTAGTTGTTTAACAGACTTATTTACACCACTGTTTAGTGGTTCCGTCTCGCTGTTTAGCAGACGTCTCTGTATCCAGCTGTGTAGCGGATATAATTTTTTCTTGTTTTGCTCGGGACTAGCAAAATGTAAGTGTGGGGGAATTAATAAGCACGTAAGTGCGACACTTTTATACCTACATTTATACTATCAGGTCTCGATATTTAGCTAATAATATTATTTTTAGTCATTTACAAGAATTACAAGTGAAATCCGTTCACTCGAAAAATAAATGGCTAAACGAGGGGTCAAATGGTATTTGCGACTACAATAACCAATGCTGCAGTTCAAGGCACCAAAGGAGCGAGTTCATAGACTGTCTCGGCTAAAGCCCACTAGTGGGTTAAAGAAATAAAGGGACCCGGTTGGCACTATTGAGTATAGAGAAGAGGAACAGTGAGACGTGGCCTCTCTATTACCACATTTTCTGTGGAGGTTATTTCGTTCTCATCAGAACAAAAGAAATGTCCATTTCTTATTGCAGCAACTTCTTCTGTTCTTCCTAAAAGAGAAGTAGATCTCACTCCAAGCAGCTGCCGTTCGACTAAATGGTGTTACATTCTCAGTTAGTGGTAAATGGTGTTTGTATGGATAAGTTCTTGGTGTTGGTGAAAATCAGTGATTGTTGATGGAGAAGAGAAGGTCTGTTAGAGCTTTAGATCTAACAGAACATTGGGTTCGAAATAGATTTGAAGTACAACAGCAAGGTATCTCAAGTTTGGATGAGTTTTGGAGTTTCATATGTGCTAGCTGAATGGATTTCAGCGGTTCCTAATCGGACTGAAATTGGGTATCTTTTGCGATCTCGATCTGTGGTATTCTAGTGTTGAGATTCAAACCAATTATTTTGATTTCTTCTTAATAGCAGCGACTGCAATGGGTTCTGGTGGTCGATTGTAGAAGATTGAGAAGAGTTTTATTCTGTGGGTACTCGATTGAGACGGAGATTATGAAGTTGGTACTGGGTTTTGGTGATGATGAGATTTGGGAGACTCAATTTACAGAGATAACCGAAGACATAGGAGAGGGTTTTTTCTTGCAGCAACAAGACATGTAGTTGGTTGCTTTTGATGTCTAATTCAATGATAGACAGTGGTGGAGTTCTGGTACCTAGAATTGGGTTTGAATTTGAAGATGAATTGATTGAGTATAGTTTGATTTTGGGGTTTAATCTGGCAGCGACAAGACAAGGAGTTCTGGTGGTGGTTGTTATGAAATGAAGAGAGTAGAGACTTGGGTTGTTGCCGATTTTTCCATTAAGAAGATACGAGAATGGTTGGGTATTGTGGGGTTGCTATACACAGTTTAGGTATGAATGAAGGTGTTGAAAGCGACCAAGACTCAGGTCAGAATTTTTTACCAGATGTTGGTTAATTTGTTGATGTCGCTAGGTCAGTGAAGATGGCAGCGAACAAAGGACTGTTGCCATAGGCTCAGTTAATTGAACTAGTGGCCAGACTTGGTGTTGGCCTGAATTTGGAGGCTGGATATCAGTGGAGTTTGTACTGGGCTTTTGGCCATAATTTGTCAATCCCAGTCCAAGTCTCGGCAGCAACTATATATATACCAGGAGACACCGACTTGAAGGGGGATGCCGCAGTCAGGGAAGAAATTAGGTTTTGCCATTTCGCTTTATTTGATTTCTCATATGCTTAGCTTTATATTCTGCGCATCATTTTCGATGGCTTTTAAGAAAGCTATGTCTAGCTAAACTCTTCATTAGGGTGAAGGATGAACTTGTAGGTTATATTACTTGTGTTCTCAAACAATGGTTTCAAAAATAAAAGCTTAACGTATTGTTTGTGTTTCTCAAAACTGGGTTGTTTGTTTAATGAGTTTTTCATGTCTTATGCCATGTATACTTCATAGTTGAATTCTAGAATTCTAGAACAACATCCATATGAAACCTTGGTGACTTATGATTATGATAATTCTTTGACTATGTATGCCATGCATGCCTAGTACTTTGGATTTCTACCCTTTAGGTTGGGAACAAATATATTCCTTGATAACTCTTCGAAAAGTCTTAAACGTCATATATTACATGTATCAATAGCTAGGTTTGCAATTGTCCATGAGTAAAATTAGAGACTTTGCGAGAGACATAAGTGAAATTTAGCCTGCAGGGATTCCGTAGCCCTAATACATTCACATCCGTGATTTACAATCTTTACCCGTTAATTTATTCTCTTAGTACAACAATCTCTGAAATATTGAATTTTGGTTAGTCAGTCCTTGATATTGATTAGTAGTTTTCACACTCCTTGAGGGAACGAACCGTGCTTGCTTTTGTGTGCTATTTTTGACACCGTGCACTTGCGGTAAAACAAAGTCGGCTTTCCGACCCATCACGTGGGACCGGCCACGGTCGTGGCATGGCCGGCCGGCCCGTGGGCCCGGTCCCATGCGCGCCTCTTTCCTTTTTTATTATTATTTTCCTATTTTGCATAGCTCTTCATATTTCTGCATTCATCCATATTTTTGGGTGCTCGTTCTGCATTATTGCTAAGTACACCCACACCATTTTCTCGGGGCTTACTCGGTGGCAGCCCATATGCCCGAAAAGTGAATATCTACTAATCCATGGAACTCAATTGAGAAAAGCCGTGAATTGAAGTAATGAAATATTATGATGAAAATAAAATATTTTCTATGAATTCAATTGATGAATATTGCACTAGAATTAATTGATGGATCTATACTAGCAGACAATCAGTCTTGGAGGATTATATTTATTCGAGAGTCGAGGTATGAGATAGTAGCAACATCATACACGTCATGAATGTTTATTCTGCATGGTCAGGGAACAATTGCGGCATCCTGAAGACGTTGTTGCTTTATACTAGTGGTCAATCCATCTAGGAGCCGCCAATTCTACACAGAAATATGTACTTGAATTGCTCAGTATTGTTGATAAAATATGCCAAATATTGAAATTCATATCTTATCATTTGAACATGATTGCATTTTTATGCATGCTCTGAAGAGGCTATACACTCAGTCAAAGATTATCGTGACATGAGCTTTCATGTTCAAATTCTAAGATATGAATTTCATATATTCGTGTGAAGCTAGGTCAGAAATACATAAAACTATGATTCAGGATTTTAGCCTTTGTCAAAAATCCACCATCAACAGGTAGGTGAGAACTTCTGTATCCGATGAAACAAGGAATTTAGGGGTTAGCACTGATCAAGATGCTTTACCTACGGTTGGTGATAATTTGTGACCAATAACAAGTGGACAAGAACATAACTTCAATCATTGTTTTGTAACGAAGAACTAATCATTGGTCTTATTTCTCCTATTGATTTCAACGTCAACTTTTAATCGCTTTATTTACTTTCTTTTGCTTTTAAAAATTTACAACAAACCACCCACCCACCTACCCACCCACCCCCCTTCGTGACATTATAAGACAACTAAAACCTATTGCTCCTCGTGGGAACGAGCTTGACTACACTATATTACTTGTTAATTAGGTGTAAAAATGTTCACTAATTTTTTGTGGTTACCACATGCATCTTGGCGCCGTTGCCGGGGAGTAGTGGGGCCGCTTTAGTTGTTTTTCTTTTCTTTTCGTTTATTTTTTATTTTTTTAGATTTTATTTTAGTTTCTAACTTCGTTTTATATAATTTTTATTTCGGGTACTTGTTTTCCATGTATGGTGCACAAGAGTAAGCATATTGCAACAATCAATACGGTTTTCAACCTCAACATTATGACAACTACCAACCATACGAGGGGTATACTCAAAACTAATCTTTTGGCTATGATCAATATGCCACTTTCCTTTTTGGTTATCCTCATACATATCAACCTCCTTATGGTGGGTATGTAAGTGAAAAATCATTAGGAAGGCAGGATAGTTATGCTTCTAATCATATTTCTTCAATTGATATAGAACATATGTTTACTAAGATAACATAAAGAGTTGTGTGCGATGCAGACTTATTAGTCCACTCTCTCGTCCAACACTCGGTTATTTTTTTTCAATTCTCTTATAATGGTGTATGTGACTACTAATTTTACCATAGTCTACGTAATGTACACAGCTCAGAGAATCAGATACTAAGTAGTATTGATGCCTCTGTTGAACTGATAATGCTAAGTAGTAAAAGATACTCAAGATCACAATAATAACAAAGAACACAAATATAATGTAAAAACTACTAAGTTATCATGTGACACAAGAGATTACGTGGTTCGACTTTCGTCTAGGTCCACGGGGTAATGAGTGATTGTTTTTTATTAAGTTATGGTGGTTACAAAGATCTTAAATGCTTCCCAAAGTAATAGAGAACTCAAGTTGAAGTAAATACTTAAGTTCTAAACATTAAAGAGGTATAAGCTTAAGACTAGATCTTCTCTCCTTGATATTGAAATCCCTTAGTTTGTTGGTGAAGCATGGTATTTATAGCCCCTTCTGCTCCAGGTATATCTTTGCTGTCTTCGGACCCATCGTTCTATGATATACCTTTCGTTTAGTCTCCAGTGACTTGATTAACTATAGATGAACCTTAATTAATAGAAATTAGTCAAACAATAATTTGAACAAACCAATAGTACCATTAGATATATTTCGAAAAGTTATGCGAAATGGATTATTCAAACGCGTGAATCGGATACTGGACGAAGAAGATATCGCACTCGGAAATTAGTCAAACTGTCGGTGATCTTGTCGTTGACCTCCGTTGACCAGACCTAAACTGGACCTCTCATCAGTAAAGAGTCACCCCTTAGTAATTTTAATGAGATAGTAATAGTAAATTTTAATGTAACTTAAATTAGGCTAAACTAATAGATAACTGCATATAGTAATTAATTAAGCTAATTAATTATGATGCATTATGTTAACCCGACATTATGGATGGATTATCCTATTGTTTCCTTTAGCTGGTGCTGTTTCTATTTGGAAGAGTGATGGGTGAGTCATTGAGTATTATATAATTGATCAAGAGGTATAGTTAGAGAAAGGGAGCGGTAGTGATATCAATAGTTGAGAGAGGTATGAAGAGAGAAATTACTACTTGAGGTATACACAGTACAAGGAGAAGATGATGTTGGTGGACTTGGAAACATGTAGATTCAGTTATTTGAGAAGAGAGTCTAGAGAAGGGTGAACCATTTAGTTTCAATCTAATTCATGGTGGTGTATGGGAAGAAGGAAGGGGAGAATCATGATGATGAGTTAATTTAAAAGATGATGGAAATGATGGAACATATCCAAATAATTTAGGTAACCTCTTCCAACGATTCTCTTATGATATATATGATTTGGGTTGTTGCTAAATAGAATAAATAGATTAGAACCAATCTTATTCTTGATGCATGAAAACTCTTTATTTTATGTGCATGGTATTTGTGTCTCCGCCCTTAATCTATAGACTTGTTTCGGTGCCTTAAGGTATGCATTAGTATGAGCTCTATAAACATGAATTGTATTTCATTACGTGATGATTCTGCACATATAAAGTTTGGCGATTTCCGTTAAGAAGCTAGTGAGATACGGCTGTTCCAAAAAGTCTCGTCGCAGCTGAGTCTGTGTGTAAAAAGTCACATTTATCCATAAGTATGTGCTTGGTACGTTAGGTTATAGTTAGAACCGGAAGATATTCAGTTTGCAAAAGTTGTAGAGGGTGATCTGTTGATTCTAATAAACCAAAGTTTGTTTAATTTGAATTTATAGGATGTAACATAGAGATCATGGAAGTTGTCTACTCGAACTGAGTTTAGTATCAAACACTTGGAAAATATTCAGTTGTTGGGGAGGAAGATGACCGAGTTAGCTGTTTGACTCACTCCGAGTCAGACCTAGGTAGCTAGTCAGAACAATTCGGATCTGGACCGGGTAAACGGGTCAGGTCGTGGGTTGACCCGGCGGATCAGCATATTTGGTTGGGAAAATTAGGCTAAGGCCCAACCCATGGATAACCCATAATATGAGGCCCTAAATTAAAAGAGTTTTAAAACCAGGCCACGAATTATTAAAAGACCTTGATACCCTTATGCATATTGTCAAGCCCATAATTAGATAAAATTTAAATTTAGGCCCAACATTATTAAAATATAGTGGGATGTTCCAACCACCTCGAACCACCACAACCACCGACCACCGCCACCACCAACCACCGCCGCCAACCACCTCCGACCACCACCGCCAACAACCAGATCCGACCACCACCGCCACCAACCACCACCGTCAAACCACCACCACTATCCACCTCCGACCATCGCCTCCACAAACCACCACCTCCATCCACCCCCGACCACCACCGCCACCGCCATCCACCTCCCTCCACCACCGCCGGCCACCACAAACATATGGATGTGTACACAGAAGTTACACATGCATATGACATATGTATCCAGAAGTTACACATTCATACAAAATGTGTAATGCAAAGTTACACTTATACATAGATGTGTACTCTGTAGTTACACATGTGTACGCAGAAGTTACACATGCTTATGGAATGTGTATCTACAAGTTACACATGTTATATGCATGTGTAACTTTTTATTACACGTGCTATACGTACGGGTATCTACAAGTTACTCATCAAAAAATGCATGTATTACTTTAATTTTCATTTACAATAATTTTTCCATTCATCAATTACTACAATTACTGTAATTGGTTATTTGAACACAATAAACGAATTAAAACACGAAATATGGAAAGCAAAATCCTAGAAATAATCCGCTATATCCTATAGTAGAAATTTTTCCTTCCTTTTTTGTCTTTCTCGATTCCAATATACTTGCACGTCTGTAAATAAAAAAATAAACATCCAAGAGATTAGGTTGGATGGACAAAAAATAAAGAAACAAAAAAATAATCAAAGCGAAATGCACTTTTCATTGAACTCTACAAACACTGAAAAATCATATTCATACAGAAACTTCAGATATAGTTATACACCAGCTGACTTATGTAACTGAGAGTTACACATTCATATAACATGTGTAACTAGGATATACACATGCATCTAACTTGTGTAACTTTCAGTTACACATGCATATAACTAGTGTAACTAGAAGTTACACCTGCATATGGCGTATGCCATTTATCATGAACTTGCAAGCCTAAGTTACCTAAAGAACAGTGTTACGGTTTTTGGAGGACTGACCACAACCTTTGTACAAAAATCTTGTTTTTATACTCATTTAGCATTAGAAATATTTATCTGTCCATCTAAAGCTAACTAGAAAATCAAATAATCAAAACAAAAGCTTGTTGAAAACTATCGTGCAATTCATTTATTTTTATGTAAATGTTTATGAACATGTTACAATTCCTAGATTGGTCAAGCTACATTAGTCTACAGACCTCAAGTGTTTCATGTATTGAAAATAAAAGAACATTATAACTTTGAAATATTACTACCCAATCAAAGAAACAAAAAGATTATTGTAGAATGGCAAAAGGGCATACCAACAGTATTGCTCCAAATACCCTTATACAAGCCAAAGCAACCACTTATTTCTCCACTATAAAAAACAATTCAAAAACAAATAAAGCAATCAAAATTATTGCCAGCACCACTCAATATTTTCCATCATACATTGACCATAATGAACCAAGAATCATATAGAGACATATCATCGTGTAAGCTTACACCAGCTAACTTGTGTAACTGAGAGTTACACATGCATAATAACATGTGTAATTAGGAGATACACATGCATCTAACTTGTGTAACTTCCAGTTACACATGCATATGGATAGTAGTGATGGATAGATGGATAAATTCAATCTAATACGAGATGATGATCAGATTTGCAAAGTAATTAATCAAATGCACAAAGGCTGAACACATGCATACCTAACTTCATCAGTGAATGCACCTTCTTTCTTCACCCAGCAAGCAACCACTTGAATCTCAAGATACAATGAACTTTTAGCTGAGGTAAGGAACACAAATGGAGGACTGACCACAACCTATGTACAAAAAACATTCCTTACTGCATTTAAATACTTCTAATCCATAGAAATATCAAATGTAATAGCATATTCACAATATCAATACATCCACTCACCAACAACATCTATGGATGCAATTTCAACACCATTAATGTGTCAACAATCTTATTCACTTAGTCCTCAGTTTCATTCTAAATTCCACAATTACCCAATTATGAATTCCACCTCCTACTCCTCATTTCAAAATTTCAGCGCCAACTCCAATTCCAGGGAGACCATCCTACAAAAATACCACATAAATAAGCAGTTAGCTTTATTGAGTTATTGGCAACCTTAAGAGTAACAAAAAACAATAAAATTTTACGAGATTAAAAAGAACGACACATTATCAACATTTCAGCGCCAACTCCAATTCCAGGGAGACCATCCTACAAAAATACCACATAAATAACCAGTTAGCTTTATTGAGTTATTGACAACCTTAAGAGTAACAAAAAACAATAAGATTTTACGAGATTAAAAAGAACGATACACACAACAATGTATAACCAGTTTTACATGCACTTGACTAGTGTAAATAGGAGTTACACATGTATATGATTAGTGTAACTGGGAGTTACAGACGCATCTAAATAGTGTAAACGCAAGTTACACATGCAATTTGGATGTGTAGACGCAAGTTACACATGCAATTTGGATGTGTAGACGAAAGTTACACATGTTGTTCATAATCATCAAAATATGAGAAACACAATCACATTGAAATATTAATAAAAAAACACCACCACTGACTTCAAATCCTCCTCTAAACCTGCTGCAACACCACCATCTCTATTCAAAAAGGGATTAGCTAAGAATTCTATTCGTTAAAGAGTGTCAATTCAAGTTAAAGAAATTCAAAACAAAAGTGTATAACTAGTACTATCAGATTGAGCAGCTTTCTTCAAAGTATTAGGTACAACCTCGGATGATAGATTCAAAATAAGTACTCAAAACTCGATTTTCGTTGATTCCTTTTCTTCATACTCGTCAAACATATACACGAATCAGAAATTAAATGATAAACGTATCAAGAACGACAACAAATTGAATTATCCAAAACAGAGAATAAGCAAACCGAAACTAAACAACATTAACAACACAAATCAAAATCTATCTAGATTTAAAATTGCAAAATCGATTCATTCAAAAAAAATAATTCTATTGTCTTCTTTTGCGATGTAAAAACCAAAAATACAAACAAGAACATAATGATGAATACCTTACCTGAACTAGCTTGAATCGATTCAAATCTAGCTTCAAAATGCAGATCTGATAAATTAATTCTTGTAGGTTTTATGTAACTAGCTTGAATCTGAAATAAAGATTAAAATCGTATTACGAATCTGAAATTAAATCAAAAAATCCTAACAAACCAAGCCAGATCTAGAACTTACGAGAATAAATATTCAATCGAATCATCATTTAATAGAAGATGATACTTATACTTAGCTTGCTGATGAACTCATGTTGAATATGCGGATCTATTAATTGAAATATGTTTCTCGGATTCATTTTTTTTCCACTGAAACTGATACTCCTCCTTCTCCTTGTGGTGGATTTGTGATCTCTATCGTCGCCATCGATGACAACAATTTCCCAAACTTTTCTATTGCTTAGATCTAGGTTATGAAATCGATTTTCACTGCAAATCTCGATTAGAAACTGTATTTATCTGCCCTGTTTCTTTAGCCTAGAAAGAGAGAGAGAGCGCAAAAGCAGATGAAAGAGAAAGTGAAAAAGAAAATGAAAATGAAACTGAAATCTATAGCTAGTTTTATCACGTATATATACAAAAGGGCAGTCATGGTATTATTATAATTATTACGGATAATATTCTTATTATTAAGCCCTTAATTCTAAAGTTTTGGGCCTAGAAATATCAAAATATGAAAGAATTGAGCTGATAGTGAAGGATCCATTTTGTGGGGCTTGTATATGTTGAACCCATATAGTAGGGGGTTCTAGTATTTTTCATTATTTGGTATCGGTCCGGATTAGTGGGTCGTGCCGGATCAGGCCCATGTGCTTGGTGTTAGGGCCAGAAATCTTATTTTGAGTTTTTGGACCACTTCTGGTCCGAACTGGCTTTCGGTTCCTTCTGCAAAGTTGTAGAGTTTCTCGAGGGCTTTCCGATGATACCCAATTTGACCTATTTGGATAACTAGATATTGTTTTATACCAAAATTACTTATTACCAGGTTATAGAACTAGAACCATTAATTATTTGACTTAGTCTATAACTAGAGACTTGTATGAAATTAAGTTGTGAACCTTGTGTGAGCCTATTAGCTAATTTCTTAGAGTGATTGTGTGATTAACAGTTAGTCTTTATTAACAACGATCAATTTAAAGGATGAACCAGTGGATCGTGGATCTCGAGGTAGGCATGGCTTGTCATCAAAACAGGTGGGAACTCTGTAACATTTTTGTAATCATTGAGCTTTCTTTCTATTTAAGAGCATGATGTACTTTTACTATCTGTATGAGTGTATATTGTAATCGCTTATACGATGTTTGCTTTGAATGTAATTGTGTGTGTAATATGCGTTGTCTGATTTCCCCACGAGGAGTGTCTGTGTTTCTCCACAGCTCTTAGCTAAGTTAAGTAGGGCGGCTTCTTCCCCGTTTGAATATTATTCTAGTAGGGCGGCTTCTTCCCCGTTTTGGTAGTATCATAGTAGGGCGGCTTCTTCCCCGTTTCGATAGTATATACAATATTAATAGTAGGGCGGCTTCTTCCCCGTATCGATATTTACCTAGTAGGGCGGCTTCTTACCCGTTTCGTTAGTATATATATTATTTTATTTTGGGGAAATCACTTGTGTGCATATTATACTTGTTTGTCTAACTTTATGATATTGATGGTAATATTCTGAATCATGGTTTGTTTGGGCACTCTGTGTGGACGATGTTATTATTATTGATTAGGGTTGCTCTCGCATCGTCTTCTCCTATGAGTTTGGCGAGGTTAGAGTGACACTTGCTTCATGATGCATAAATTGTTGAATGCTTTACTTCCATATTGTTCTTTGAATTTCTGTTAATAGTTTAGAACTATGAAGCATGTTAGTGATTATTTGAGAATTATATATTTCCAATGGGCACCCCTTTGGGATGATGTGCTCACTTTTTCCCACTTCAATTTTCAGTAATCAGAGGAAATGGCGCGTGATAAGGTGTAGAATACATCCTATTTACTATCTATTGTTTATGCTTTCTTTGCTATTTTTCTTGTAAATTATGTATTTTACGCTTGTTTTGAGTTTTATAGCTACTTTGGAGTCGCACGGAGGGAAAGAAGAAGAAATCACCCAATTTGAGCCAAAAGGGCAAAAAGGTCATTTTACAGATGATTGATATATGGAGCCCAGTCAAGGTTAAGGGGCAACTCTATGTAGAGAAATATAAAAACAAGCCAGCTGATGTTAAGGGGTGGCCACATGTTATTGGATATCCCTTGGGGTGTCCCCTAGCCTGTGTAGAAGGGTACCGTTATCCATTCTCATACTCCTACCCTAAATCGAGAAGATTATTTCTCAATCATTTTGTGCCTGAAATCAAGACACAGAAAGAGGCGCAACCATTATTAAGCAGCCGAGAGAAATTGAAGGTTCTTGTAAGAGATCGAGAAACTATGCCAGAGAAATGGAGAGTGAAAGTGAAAGAGCAGAATCGAGAGAGATAGAAGAAATCAGATATTGAATAAGGGTTTCTTCCAGTTCTTCCCCAAAAGTGGAATTAGGGTTTGTGATGTTTCTGATGTATGAATCGATAGAGGAAGAAGATGATGGGATTTGCGATCTCTGCAACAAGGTGATGTTTGAATCGGAAAATACTCTCATGGGTTCTGGTCGTCGCTGTTTGAAATGGAGATGGGTTTCAGTAATTAATCGATGAGATGGATGAATTTGGGGATTGGTGTTTTGGTGCAGAGACGAAGAAGAAATTAAAGTTAGGGTTCTGAATCGAGAATTGAAGCGATCTTGAGCTCATGGTGATATCACAGTAGCAGGTATGGAGTTGGTGATGGAAACTGGTGGTGTTGAAGATGAAGGTTGCAGGGTTCTTGTCGCCGTTGAATCTAAGAAGGGTATGGACTGGAATTTGAGTTACGGTTTGGCTAAGGAGGAATCAGAGGGATGGATACACGATATGGAGGATATGAGGCTGAATTGCTGGTGAAGCCGCTCCTGTTAAACCGATAAATTGAGATTGAAGCTTTGATGGGTTTGTAGCTAAATCAGAGATGGCAATGAATATGAAATCGAGAGATGGTAATTGCAACTGTAAATGAAATCGAGAACAACAGATGGGTTCTGAGCTGATGGTGGCTGGTTTTGATAACAATGTGAAGTAGCCAAATGCTAGCAGGTGAATGAAATTTGAATGCTACGAGGGGTCTAGGGTGATTCTGGTGAACTCAAATGAAGCTGCAAGTCTGCTGCTGGTGGAGTTGTTTGGGGCAACAGAGAATGGAGTTGGTATATGAACTGCAATGGGTCTGATGGGTCTATGAAGTTGCAGGAACAGTGGGTGGTAAAGATGTAGATGTGCTCTTGCCCGATTAGTTTGTGAAGTTGGTGTTGAAATAGAGTTTGTGGCATTTGATGGGACCGAGTACAAGTCTCGAGCTAGGATTGAATCGAGCCGCATCCGGTTATGGATGAGATGTTGAGCCTGTAGGCGGTGAGTTGTGGTGGTTTGTGCTATAATTTGGAGTGTGTATGAAATTGTGGGGTTTGTGAAGAAATAAGCGGTTGTTGGTAGTGAGATTGATCCGCCCAATCAAGTCGCCGCTAACTTGAATGGGTGAAGTTCTCGCACAGGAATCTTCGAAGTGAAGTCTGCTAAACTAGATGTATGTTAGGAATTGTTACAGGGAGAAGAAAATGGCCTGAAATTATGGCTGGAATTGTCATGAAACAGAGGAAACTCTGTCTGTATCTCCCTTCTACCGAGTCAACTCAGTGATTTACTAAACCTGACTCGGTAACTCAGCTGAGTAAGCCAAAGCAGCCTGACTAAGACAAGCTGACACAGTAGCTGACTGGTCTTCTGCCTTGACCCGGTTGACTAACGGTTGACCCGTTTGACCGTTAGTCCTAACGGTGGACTGACGGAATATTCCGTCGAATATACTAGTGACGGTGAAATTTTCAGGTGGCCGGCGGTGACGGATTCCGGTCAAATTCCGGCCATAATACCAGTTTTCCGGCGAGCCAAAAATTCCGAATTTTCTATGGACTTCTCTCATGGGTGTGAAAACTTGGACTAGGAATTGGATGGAGAATTGGGCTCAAACTTGGAAAGAGAAGATGGAAGAGTTGAGAAAGGCTTGGATTTGGAAATTGAATTGCTAAAGGAAAAGGATTCTATTCCTTGGAAGATTTGGAGAATATTGAAGCCTATAAATAGAGAAGTTTTCTGCATCTTTTACACACCTCTCTACACACACAACACTTGTGTTTTTGCTTGCTTTTGAAAATTCTTCTTTTTAATTATTTGTGTGAACTTGAAAATTCTCCTTTTAATTATTATTTGTGTGAATTTCAAAAACATGAGTAGCTAATTTTATTATTGATTGAGGATGAATTCCTAGTTCTTAATATATGATTTGAGTTTTGTTTCAATTCTATCTTGAAGTTTTTCACATGATTATCGTTTGTTTTTACTAATAGGAATGTTTATTCATTCATGATTGATTGATAGATTGTTTAGAGTGCACGCTAAATTGATTTGTTAATTTGATCTAAATCTAGTATAAGTTAGGGAATAAGTAATCGTTCTCGACACTTTACACAAGTAGAAAACACGAGACCTTGTGGAGGGATTCCGTGGAGCGATTGTGTGTAAAAACAACGCTAGAAAGTGGACCAAGCGAACCGAGTTTAACTACTAGTACTAAACCTAAATTCATAGATCTTAATGCATTCGGGGAATTACATCTTGTAAGCGAACCTCAAGGTGGTTCTTTTGAATAGAATCTGATAACTAAGCGGACTTGTTACTCAGTGAAATAAGGGATTTTGGGGCTAGCTAAGCGGACCTGCTATCCTACGGTTGGTGATAATTTGTGACTAATAACAAGTAGAAAAGAACATAACTTGAATCATTGTTTTGCAACGAAGAAGGATTCCTTGATCTTGTCTCTCTTATTGATTTCAACTTTATCTTTTAATTGCTTTGTTTATTTTCTTTTGCTTCATACATCCCCCCTTTTTGTGACAATTTTTACAACTAGAATCTCTTGCTCCTCGTGGGAACGAACTTGACTTCCATTATATTATTTTTAATTGAGTGGAAATAAGATATTAATTTGATTTCACCTACGACACGCATCAGCGCGCGCAAAGATATCGGTTTTGGTAGCTTAGAGCGTTATCAAGATTAGAGATATTGTATACCTTTTATTATATGAACTCTTTCTTTATTCTGTTAAACAACACATTAATATATTCTTAACACTCGAAAGACTTTCATTTATATAATATCAGAGAGTTTTTGGTTTTGTTATTAGCACTTTTATGTATTTATGATTCTTAAAATCAGTAATCTAGTTTCGGAGCTTCAATTAGGTTGTAA
This sequence comes from Papaver armeniacum, assembly GCA_023531295.1. Classification (NCBI taxonomy): domain Eukaryota; kingdom Viridiplantae; phylum Streptophyta; class Magnoliopsida; order Ranunculales; family Papaveraceae; genus Papaver; species Papaver armeniacum. The sequence goes on from JAJJWW010013942.1 coordinate 25,844, forward strand.
TCCTAATTGAAGCTCAGGACTTGTGTTTAGATGATCTATACCCATCGGTCTGGTGGTGTAGTGTTGAGTTATAAATGATCTGAAGTTTAGATGAATATGGGATGTGTTTAGAATCAAATGAACTGAATCAAGGAAGGAATGTAGTATTAGTATGATTTGTGTATGTCTGTGTGTTTTAATGCATTAGTTTGTGGCATAAGCTAATGGCTCAGGACTTGTGTTTTAGCCTGTCCAATTAATAATCTAGTCGACTCGCTTTGAGTCGGTTTATCTCGCCCTGAATCCGTCTCCGACCGAGTTGACCTGTCACCAGAGTTGACCCGATTTGAATGGACCTTGACCTTAACTAAAACGTTGACTATTAGATGACCTTTCTGACCTGACAGAGACTGTTATTGACCGTTAGTTGACTCAGATGACTGGACCTTTTGTTAATGGGATGGTTTTATGGACTTGGATTTAGAGACAGTTTTCCCATTGAACATGAATTGGACCCTTATGGTCCGAATTAGCCTTTGGTTCTTTCTACAAAGTTGTAGATATTCTTAAGATTATTCTAATGGACTATAAAACCAGACCTAATTGAATTAGTAAACCTTAGCTATGTTAAAAATAGAGAATGGAGAGGTATAAATCTATGAATGGGCTTAGAACCATTAGTTAGCTCACGTAACCTATAATTAGAGACTTGTATAAGATTATGTTATGAGCCTTGTATGAACCTTTTGGCTAAATTCTTAGAGTACTTGTGTGATTAACAGTTACTCTTTATTACAACGATCGATTCAAATGATGGACCAGTGGATTGGGGTTTCAAGGTAGGCGTGGCTTGTCATCAAAACAGGTGGGAACTTTGTAACCTTTTTGTAATCATTAAGTTCCTTTTCAAATGAGAGCATGATGAGTCATTACTTCTTATGAGCATATCTGTGTGTAAATGATTGGGTATGTTGTGTTATATGCATTGTGTGGATTCTCCAAATGTTATATCTATTTTTATGCTTATTATAGCCCAGATGAGGCAATATCGTTATATAGGGGAATATTACCTTTTACAATTTCTTGTGAGAATCCATTCGTTTGCATATTATGCTTGATTGTAAAACCTTCGGGACTTATGATGGTAGTTCTTGAATCATGGTTTGTATGGGCACTCTGTGTGGATGGCGCTATCATTCGAGTCTGGATTTATTCTGCTTTCGCTTTCTCCAATGAGTTTGGCGAGGTCTGAATGACATATCTTAGTTGTTCTAGTTTCACTTTTGTAGATTCATCCGGTGGTGGTCTTTCACGGATATTGTTATTATGGTACGCAATACCTGAGGAAGTGGAATTAGAATAACATTATTTCATGAATGATATATTACGATGCTTGCTTTGATTCTTTGAGTGAATAATTTGATGTGTGTTTGAGTGAAATCCCTCGCGAGGAGTATTTGTGGTCTCCCCACGGCTCCTTGATAAGTCTTATAGCCCAGATGAGGCAATACATAGCACGGGAAGTGCATATAATAGCTATCTAGCGCGTAAAGCGAAATACTATTACTTTTTATTTTATAACCTAATTTATGTTGTTAAGACCCATATGAGGAAATATTATATTGAGGTATTTGGGGAAATCATTCTTACAAATGGTACCTTCGTTCACCGCGTGCTTTCTCTAGTCGGACTCTGCCACCTCAGCTGACCCACGTTCCTTCGGGAACTTCCCAGTCTTAGTACAAATTGTACCTTCATTCACCGCTATCCTTCGCCATTCAGGTTCTGCCACATCATCTCTCTCCACGTGCTTTGGTTATGCGTGTAGATAAGAGATTTGTGCATTTAATGCTGATTAGATATGTCATCTACCTCTGTCCCTTCGCCAGCTGCCTCACTCTAGACTAGATTTTCTTTTTCCATCTTGACCGTCGAGGTATCCCTACTTGGAACAAGATAAAGAAGATCTGCGAAGGTATCTCCTGCTACTCAGGTTTCTCTGTACAGTGAGGGCTATACAGTTATCTTGTGTGCGACCACTGAAACCGCGACACGTGCTCCATGGAATATTGGTATTCACAGTTTGCCCCTTTTCTTTCATATTCTACCGTTTGGTAGGACTGAAAGAAAAAACTCCCATAACGCCGCCATTTTTGCACGTACCGGTTGGGTGGTCCCACATGTCTCTCCATGCAATAACTTCCCCTTGAATTTCGGGACACCTAAAATTTTGGATTCTCCAGCCGCCTATAAGAAGAAAACAAAGAGAAGGAATTTTCATTAACTCCTTTCTTTCTCCACGAACTGTCGCTTTCCATCCCTTTCACATAGATTTTCTTCCGCTGTCAACTGTTGATCTTCCTTTTGATTCTCCAAGGCTCTGGTTTAATATACGATCATCACATACAAGTAAGTGATACTTTGCTTCTTCTCCGCTTGTTTGGACTTTCATTCGGGATTCTCCTTGTTTCGACTTTGGTTAATTGTTTTTGAACGCCATTGATGTTGTTGGATGTCTGCAAGCGGTATTTGAAAATTTTGATGTGTTCTCTCTGTTGTTTGAGAATTTGGGTTTGTTTTCGTATTTTGATGACGATTCTGCCATGATTGTTCTTTATCTGCAATTTCATCCATGGTGATAAATAACTTTCCATTTCGTCTTATGATGGGTTTAGACCGCTTCCCTTGGTTGGTTTAGTTAAACCCATGCCCAATGTATGCTTGTCTTTGCCCCCACTTTGCTTTTGAGTTGACTGTAATTTCAGTCCGCCATTTTTGACGAAATGTTCTTCCTGGTTTTAGGGATTATGAGACTTCCGAAGAAGCCTGTTCGCAGGGATCCGAAGCCTAGATCGTCCACTGATCCACCTCCGCGGATGGATCATCCTGATTCTTCGCCTTCTACACCTCCTGAGGATACTGAGGTACCTGCTGGTACTGAGATGGATGTTGACCCTGAGGCTGGCTGCGGGTCCTGAGGTTGAAGAGGTTGCTTTTGAATATCTTCCTCCTCCTCCGCCTCACTATGAGATTCAAAGGCTGCAACTGCGTGACAAAGATAGTTATGCTCACTTATCTTTGGCTGAGATCACCAAGTCTTTTCGCCTTCACAAGTTTGAGATCTCTTTTGTCAATGGCCCTGATGTTCTCACCGAATCCATGATTCGAAGCTTTCCATATGATGAGAACAACCTCTTGATCAGTGTTGGTCAGCTGGCCGCGGGTATGCTGCTGCCTTTGTTTAGTAGAAAGGATCCCTTCTACTATGATGATTTGTCTACCAGGGATGACCCGGTGAACAAGACTCAGGTCCGAGGAGTCATGCAATATACAGGCAAATTCTTGCGTGCCCTTCGTGAGTGTTGGTACCGTAGTAAGGGAAAAACTACTCTGAAGTCTTATGACCCTTTTGCTGCTGGAAGGTCTAAGCAAGAGGATTACACCCCTGCCAACTTCAATGCCACCTATGCTGATGCTATTAAGAAAAGTAATCTTCTTCCTTGGAGCGTTGGTCCTCGTCGTATTCATGTTACTGCTAAGCAGATTAGAGAGGGTAACAGCCTCCGTATGTTGGAGGAGATTGATAAAACTGGTTTGACTGTCATCCCTTAAATGTAAAGTTTAAGTGTGGGGGAGTGGTTAAGCATTTACATTGTAAATTTTTCAAAGTTTTTCAACTTTTGTGTAAATTAGTGCATGAAAAACTCCAACTTGTAGTTTGTTTAGAGTTATATAGTATACATGTCTTTAAGGTTACATCGAAATTCTCACAAGAGTGACTGAACTTAGAGATACCAGAGAACGTGATCGGGTTTCTTGCTTGTATGAGAGTTAAAGTTGGATTTAACCATGCCAATGGCAAATGAGGTGCAGACTTGTAGATGGGGCAAAACGATTTGCTGGTTTTTAAGGAAATAAGGAGACGACCGTACGGAGGAGACCCCTCAAACCGAGCAAGCTGCTTAACCTCACGGAAACTCAGTTCCGTATGATTTTAAAAACCTATTTTACGGAAACTCAGTTTCGTATGATTTTAAACGGATACTGAGTATCCGTTTGAGAAAGTTTAGTTTTATTCTTGTTTCTCACTTTTAACTCTTTTACTTTTATTAAAATTCTTTATTTCCTATTATATCTTCATTTTATTCTCTTCAAATTATTTTTACCCATAAATAATAATTATCTAAGCCCATGGAAATAAAATTTGGGAAAAAAGAAAAACGGAAACTGAGTTTCCGAGCAGTGTAGGGAAGGGATGAAAACAGGCCATAGTGAGGCTGCCTTGTGACCCATATCCCTTCCCCACATTTAAGGGATAGGGAAGGGATAACTTCTACCATAGTGCTTGGCCTAACTAGTGTGGGGTGTAAAGGGTGTCTAATTGGTGGTTAAGTTACTTAGACACCCTTGATTAATTAATTTTTATTTTTATTTTTAATTTTTAAACTTTTTAAATGATATATTTCTGTGATAATATAATAGAAATAGAAGAGAAATATTAATGATAATTACATAGCAGGCAAGCGAGCAACAAGCTGCACCGGAAGCCCTTTTTGAATTGCAAAACCTGTCATCTTAAAACCAAAATCCCTCGAACCGGGAGTCATGACATTACTGTGCATGACTTTCTGAACTCTCTTGAGAAGTCCAACCGCCTATGGAGCTAGGTAACCAAAAGTATCAAAAACAAAAGGAATAAAAGCATGTCCATTGTCAATGCACGCTTTCTCATGCTTCGATATCTTACCTGAGGCAGCCCTTAGCGTTGCTTGTCCAACCGTGAAAGTACCATGTCCAATACCTACTAACGGCGAGACCCCTGTAAGGTCAACACATGCGTGTCTCCTCAAGTGGGTCTGTCAAGTTGACAGCCGCTTCTTTCTTTGCTGAAATTCCGGCACTCCATAGTACATCATATAAAGTATCCCTCACATGATCATGTCTATATTTAAACCCATGGTCTACCTTACAATGAACTTCATGTTCCCCATATGAGTCCAAACATCCTGTGAGACAAGCGGGACATCGTGAATCTGAAGGGTATAAAGGGATCATTAACCAGTATTTAAGGATGGACCGGTACTCCAAGGGTGTCATCTTATGTCCAAGTCCCTCGATCGGAATAGCAAGGAGAAAATCCTGGGCATGCGCTGCTTGTAGGCAACAAAAAACCGCTTTCTGTATGTATGAAAACTCGTAAACTCTATCCATATCTTTAACCACTTTACCAAAAAGAGCACTCGCCAAAGTACTTTGTGCTTTAAGGCGGCGGTATCTTTATTGGTAAAACTGCTAAAGTCAAAATCAAGAAGAGTTACTTGTAGTGTCTTCAAAGCTTTATTAAAGTTGTCATCCATGCCTTCTACCCCACTACTCCTCAGTATGTGATCTTGTAACCCCCAAGATTGCACACGCGAATCTAGGAAAGTATATTGTGATGCTTCCTTAGCAGTGTACAAGCCAAGACCTCCATATCTAATAGGTAAGGTGGATAGCCGCCACTGTAGTTCCCCAAAGAATGGACCTCCACAAACCACAATTCCCTCTATCACCTCCCTCAAACCTCTATCAAAAATATCTATAGCCTCCACAATGTATCCCGAGTAGCAAATACGAAGCCCAAAAAGTAGCTTGGTGATGCCCATGCATGCACGTAGAAGCAACAATTCACTCTGGGGTTCATGGAGCTTAGATAAAACTTGTATCAAATCCACCGCCTTTTCTGCTCTCTTAATGACAATTCCCTTCACAAACCCATCATCAAGACTAACCGCACCTCCTAATAGTTTGACCCCATTATCTGGTCTTGATATTCCAGCAGGAAACATCCCATCACTTAACCTCCGTCCATCGCAAAAGGGCCAGAATTTTTTTTCTCTTAATATTCAATATAAGCCCTAGCGTAGGCCCTTCTGCCTGGACAATGGTAAGTTCCTTTTCCACTTATGCGGTGTCACCAATAATAGTACCATCATCAAGATACCAAGCCTGTAGAGATAGAATGCACTGCTCATTTATCTTTGCTACAAGCTGATGAAGCACTAAAGCAAATAGCAATGGTCCCAGAGGGTCACCTTTTTGCACCCCCGTAGAAGCAAAGATATAGGATTCTCCCACATACAGTCTTGCAGGTTGACCATACAAATATTCCACCCATGGAGATATAGAAGGACAAAGCTTACGTACCTCAAGAAACATAGCAGTTCGGTCAACTAGGTTGAAGGCATTGGTGAAGTCTACAATTAAGATGGTAAGGCTAGCATCTATACGATGTTTACTAACAAACCTGTTCACGGCGTGTAAGATTTCCTCCGCCCCTCCTGAGAAACCCACTCCAAACTGAAAATCTTGAAGGTATGCTGCCATGTACTTGCCAACCCCTTTCATCGCTATTTTGGACACAAGCCATCGCCAAATCGTCCCAACAACAATGAGAAGGATGCCCTTGTCCGGTTTGAGGAGAGGTTTTAAGGGTGCTGATGCTATGAACTCCTCCAGTTTAAGTGGGCATCTCACCCAAAGCCACAAATTGACAACCCTTGTAATTGCAGTGACCAAATCAGCAGCAACAATGAAACCTTCCCCACAAAAAGTGTCCAAAAAATGTTGTGCTCGCAAACCATCCCTACCACACGAAGTCCCCTTAGGAAACGATTTAATACAACTGAGAACAGTTCCTTCCTCAGCCACTAAAGATGTCTCACGCAGAGGAATAGTTGATAAAGGCACCCAGAAATTTGATAAGGGAAGCCTTGCGGTTATGATGAGAAATGATAATTTTTACCCTTCGTACATATTTGAAGATATCTTCTTTGTCCGGTATCCGAATGACACGTTCGAGTAGTCTATTCCGTACAACTTTTCGAGATCTATCTAGTGATACTAATTTCGTACCTAAATCGTTGTTAGATTAATTTCTATTACTTAAGGTTCGTCTCTAATGAATCGAGTCATTAGCGGCTTAGTCGTCTCTTGACTGGTCTAATAGCGTTGACGAGCTTGAGGGTCCTTACATTCTCCCCACCTTATATCATTTTCGTCCTCGAAAATTGAGCCGCTCTCCTGGTCTTCAAAACTCCCCACCTTATAAAGAAAATCTATCTCTCGACTAAATGCAAGTACTGCTCATACTTACAAACGCACGAAAGAAAACAACTCATTTTAAAATGAGTTCGAAACAACAAGAAATAAAACACAACCCTACATGGCTTTCTACAACTAGAATCTATAATTTGAAGCTCTAAGTTCAATAAACTAATTTCTTTTTCATCATATGATTGTCTCTAAGCTCATTATGGTGAATTTGATTCTAACATATTGGTATGTCTAAGTTCTCCGAACTAATATGTATAGTCTAATATTTAATAATTTAATGATTTGGTGTAGTTCTAAATTTGATATATATTTATCCAAATAACTAATCCAAATTTGATTTCATGTAAATCTATAATATTTAATATTTTAACCTTGTTGTTAACATATATAAATTTCCAAATATTATTATCTACTTTGATGTTAACATAATTATCGAAATACTATCACCAGTCTTGTTACTTTTCTCACTATCTTACCTATTATCGTTATTCGTTTATTGATGGTCCTGTTGGTATACTAAGTCTTAATTTTTCTAAGTATGACTGTAATTGATTTCACCTAAACATAACGAGTCTGTATACCATATATATCTTATTAAATATTAGCATTGGTAGTTTAATATTATTTCAAGTTGTGTCTGTATAAAATTATAATGTATTCTAATAGTCTTTAGATTTTTCTATTAATGTAAGGTATCCTATTATTATATGAATTTATTTTCTTTCAAGTCTATTTGTGTACTAAGCATCCAAATACTATTATTATTTCTTCACGTGTATTCGTTTAACTTTAATGACTTACTAAATCAGTTATTAGACTTAATATAATTTAGGTATAAGATAAGATTACTAAGAAATGTAGTCCCTTTCAATTTTATGCATTATATATCCGCACATTCTTAAATTTTAATCTAATAGGTCGTATATTATCTATCTTATTATTACCTAAAATGTAAAAGAATGTATCTCTAATTTTTATTTAATTTACAAAATCTGGTCGTAGATAATTGTTAATAGTTTTGTGTAGCTACTTTATCCTAATTATTACTTTTATCGTTATATATTTACTAATAAGATTTTGATTAGATAAAGTTCAATACAATACTGTTTGATAAGTGTTAATATTACTTTCATTATGATTATTAGTGATCCTATTATCGTTTATTATTATTAACACTAATGGTCGAACTATTATCTTAATTACTTTTACAATTTAACTTCATTTTTAATTTAATAGATTAATGGTTCTAATTAAGGGAAAGAGTAATCTATTAGTTTCTAAATAAAATTTGGGATCCATCAAATTACTAATAGAAGCAAGTCCTCCTTTTATGAATGGTAATCCATGAATGTAAGTTGCCCTGTCTAAGCTGATCAGACCTGACAATGGTTTCCTACAAACAAAGACAACACAATCACACCAGAATTACAAACCTCACTATTCTCCAGTGCTAGATTATTTAAGTGTTAACTTATTAAAATTAACTAATCTCTAAACTTCTATCATAACTGGTGTAACCTACAATTTTTACTTCATAATTTATAAAAGAAAATACCTACACAAAACAAAGAACAAACAATCAACATGTTATACAAATCAATCAAAGCAATTCAATTCCTCTTTTAGTTATTGATTGTTTTTAGTAATTAAGATTTATCTCACAACCCATTACCAATTCTAAATTAATCTAGTTCTCTAACTGGAACTGTCTATTCCTATTGTTTCCCATATAAGATCTAATAGTGAGATCTGATACCAACTTTGTAGCGCCCCCCAAGCTAGCAGCTGACTAATCCAAGAGATTAACTAAATAAGGAGGCACTAAGAATCTAATTCATTTACTTAAACATTCAATTTAGAAATCTGCTACAAAAACTTAACCCAAAACTAGCCCCACTCAGAAATATATATATACAAGGATTCCTCTCAATTGATACATATACAATAGTCATTTGGTTTACAAATAAAATACACAACATAATAAACATATCAGAATATAACCAACTAACAAAGTCAACTTCTCGGAGCTTTATTTTTGCGCAACTCTGATCTGTCTCTGAAACTGAAAGTGGGAAAGGGTGAGCACATCATCCCTAAAAGGGGTGCCCAGTGGAAATAACAACTAACTTTCAAGTAATCATTAATATGATTTAAAAACAATACAGGTTTTATCGGAAGACGATAATACACGGAAAGACATCAAAACATATTATAGAAACTTAACTTTTTCAAAGTAATTTAAAAAGACAGTAAACATCCATAAAGAACAGTAAACATTCATATATGAGATGTGTGTTGCCGCACATAGGAAGAGTAATATTGATGCCAATTCCACACCGAATTGGTAATACTGCGGTGTATCACCCTAGCCATAGAAAATGATATAAAGGAAGAATAATTTTGGCCATGTAATATTGCGGTGTATCGCCCTAGCCATAGAATACTGGATATTGTGCCGGCACACATCTCATACCACACAAAGATACGCATGAATTTCACAAAAGATAGATTTGTAAAACAATAATGAATACAAGAGAGTTCGTTATCGATTCCCAACTCTTTTGATGACAAGCCTCGCATACCTTGAGGTCCATAATCCACTGGTTCATTCTTCAGATCGATCGTTGTTAATAAAGATTAACTGTTAATCACACAAGCACTCTAAAGATTACCCAAAAGGCTCACACAAGGCTCATAATACAATCTCATACAATTCTCTAGTTATATGCTAAGTGAACTATCTAATGGTTCTAAGAACATTTATGTTTCCACACCTTTTCATTATCTATCTGTAGCACATCTAAAGGTTTACTAATCCAATTAGATTGGTTCTATAGTCCATTAGATAAGTCTTACAAATATTTACAACCTTGTAGAAGGAACCAAAGGCTAAATCAGACCATAAAGGATCCAACACATCAAACTAAGACAACATGGCACCAAGTCCAAGCCCATTGGGCCTGATCCGGTGCAGCCCACTAAACCGGCCCATTACACAAGGCCTGGTCCATCTGGGTCAACTAACGGTCAACGTCCGGTCACTGATCAGACTAACGGTCAACGTCAGTCAAAGTCATGGTCATAGTCAATTAGTCAGGTCTGGTTAACGAGTCAATCTTGAGTTAATTCAGTCAATCAGACTAATTCAGATGAGTCAAGGTGGTTCAACTCAGTCAGATAAACTGAGTCAGCTAAGTACAGAATCAGTCAGATAATCTGAGTGAACAGAAAGGCTCAAGGCCAATGCCTTTGCACAGGCCAAGCCTCAAAAGCATAACTAGGATGCAACACAAACACATGTCAAAACTAAAAATGCATTTATAACTCTTTAACAAAGACACACAGTTCAAACAACTCTAATTCTAATTCCAATACACCAGCAGACTATCTAACTTACATCATCAACATTTCTCTTCCTCAACAATCACAATCATCTGTAATATCATTCCGAACTCCACTAGATATCTAACACATCTTCTCAAGTATAACTGTCATTCATTTCTGTCCCATGTCTTCACAGTAACTCATATTTACTCTGCCCTTGCTTTCATCAACACTTAGTATCACCTACAGCTAGAGAACCACCACTATAGAACTCAGCTCCACTCTACAACTTCAATTACTTAAAACCTCTACCCATGTGACCCTGCCATATGGATATCTCCACCACCAGTCTCAAAACTCTGAACTTAACCAAAGTTGCACCACCTACAAATCCATTACTCAAACGCACTAAGCTTCATCTGAAGTCACCATACCAGCAACGTCACAAACACGTACATTACACCATATATTGAAACCACCACCCCTAGACTGCAATCATAACAACTCCAACTCCAACACCTTCATCTGTATCACTTTTATCTTCATGTCTGCAACACCATTCTTCTCATCTTGTCTTAAACACATCTCAGGCTTCCTCCATGTATTATACAACACCATCATCAACATCATCTTCTTTCACTTGCACTAGCTAACACATTCCTAATTCATACATCTAAACTTCAGTTCAGCTTCCACCAGCAATCATCAGTATCTATTCATCTTCAATTTTCAACGAACTCAAACAAACAACACCCTCAGTTCATTCTATCTTGACCTAAACTACAATCCCAGTCATACTTCATATCTCTCAACTCAAGATCAATATTACCATCTTCCCAATACTTGAAATTCCATTCACAGTCACCACCACCTTCACCAGAACCATCTCCTCTGCCATTAACCAACCAACACCCTAAATTACAGAATTTAAATCATACAACCTATTCACGTGAATCCAATTCAATCATCACCTCCACCAGTTCAACACAACTATCCTGCCATGTCCTGCATCAGCAACCCATCTGGTATCAACACCATCTCCAAATTCATGTGCTTTTCTAAACCACTAACATCAATCCCAATTCACTAATTCATCTTCCTCTCAATACCATTCAGTTAGTTCCCAATACAAATTCAAACTCAAACCCCATATTCCATTTCTTCTTTGCAAAACCTTAAAATCAACACCCAACTTCAACCACCTCTAAACAGTTCATCTTCTCCATCTGCTGATTCCGATCCAAACACCCTAATTCACAAGAACCCTAACTTCTGGTTGATTAAGCAAAGAACAAAAACCCTAATTTCCTATGAACTCAAAATTAAACTTCATACAACAAATCTATACTTCAATTAACAACAAACCCACTCTATAATCGATCACAACAAACAATTTCATAAAGAAATTTCAATCAAAAACGAAACCCTAACTCTGCTTACCAGAATTCTGCTTTTCCAGATGTCAATCGACAGCAGCAACATCACCTTATTCCTCTTATCAACATGCTACTAAGCTTATTTAGAATCACTCATACTAAATCAAACTCAAACCTTCAGAATCGAGACCAACAGAGAGAAGAAGAAGAAAGAAGAAGGAAAAAGAAGAAATGAATTTCTTCTCGAACGGTTGAGGGATAAGGCCGATCAAAAATGATAAAGGCACCCAGAAATTTGATAAGGGAAGCCTTGCGGTTATGATGAGAAATGATAATTTTTACCCTTCGTACATATTTGAAGATATCTTCTTTGTCGGGTATCCGAATGACACGTTCGAGTAGTCTATTCCGTACAACTTTTCGAGATCTATCTAGTGATACTAATTTCGTACCTAAATCGTTGTTAGATTAATTTCTATTACTTAAGGTTCGTCTCTAATGAATCGAGTCATTAGCGGCTTAGTCGTCTCTTGACTGGTCTAATAGCGTTGACGAGCTTGAGGGTCCTTACATTCTCCCCACCTTATATCATTTTCGTCCTCGAAAATTGAGCCGCTCTCATGGTCTTCAAAACTCCCCACCTTATAAAGAAAATCTATCTCTCGACTAAATGCAAGTACTGCTCATACTTACAAACGCACGAAAGAAAACAACTCATTTTAAAATGAGTTCGAAACAACAAGAAATAAAACACAACCCTACATGGCTTTCTACAACTAGAATCTATAATTTGAAGCTCTAAGTTCAATAAACTAATTTCTTTTTCATCATATGATTGTCTCTAAGCTCCTTATGGTGAATTTGATTCTAACATATTGGTATGTCTAAGTTCTCCGAACTAATATTTATAGTCTAATATTTAATAATTTAATGATTTGGTGTAGTTCTAAATTTGATATATATTTATCCAAATAACTAATCCAAATTTGATTTCATGTAAATCTATAATATTTGATATTTTAACCTTGCTGTTAACATATATAAATTTCCAAATATTATTATTTACTTTTATGTTAACATAATTATCGAAATACTATCACTAGTCTTGTTACTATTCTCACTATCTTACCTATTATCGTTATTCGTTTATTGATGGTCCTGTTGGTACACTAAGTCTTAATTTTTCTAAGTATGACTGTAATTGATTTCACCTAAACATAACGAGTCTGTATACCATATATATCTTATTAAATATTAGCGTTTGTAGTTTAATATTATTTCAAGTTGTGTCTGTATAAAATTATAATGTATTCTAATTGTAGGATCAGAATATCGCAACCTCAATACTTCGCGAGAGTAATAAACGACAGCATCACGAAGGAGTCGCGGGGAAGTAAAATAAATGACGCAATGGATGACGACAGCCAGAACACGAGGAAGATGTGAAAATCTGGCGAAGGTTAAGAGTGTCGCGAGGATGAACACTTATACACTTGCGACACTTCGCGAGTTATTCCCGAAAATAAAGGACAGCTTAGCTGTCATCCACTGTGTACTACCCTATATAAAGGGGTGAGTAAGTCTGTTGTAAGGGGGGTTCTTTTTGAATTGTTTAGCAAGTCATTAGGAGAGAGAAAATTAAGAGTGATTGTAGTTTCTTTTGCTCTGTTCTACCTTCCTCTGTAAATAATTCTAGAAAATAATCAATAAAATCTATAGTTATTCATCTTCAAATGGATTAATTGAGTAAATTCTAGTGAGGGGTGTAGTGTGGGATTTCCTGCAACTACATATGCGCTAGAAACAGGGATTGAAACAAGATTGAAGATAAAAGATTGAAGCTAAAGTTATCCGAATCAAGAAAATAAGAGAGAAAAATGTTAAATCAGACGAAGTAGAGAAGTTAAAAAACAAGGAATATGATGAAAATACGGAGTACAGTACAATTACAAAAGCAATGATTAATGAATTTCATGAAAACATCAGAGGAAGAATACATAAACGAGATTTTGAAGGAAAGAAGATTATAGATGGGGAGAAGACATCTTCTTTGAAAGAGTGGGAAAAGCAGAAAATAACATTCACAGCAGCAGAGGTACCTAAAGAGGGTTTGAGCCATACATCCCCATTAGTGATCACAATAAATGCATGCAAAAATGGAGAAGAACCGGCAAAAGCAGCGGAAGAATGGGCAGTAAATAGAACTTTGGTGGATACAGGGAGTTTGGTGAGCATCATGTTTTACCATACTTACAAAAAATTAGGATATAAAGATGAAGAAATGATTTCCCCAGCGTATTATATCCATGGTTTTGGTAAATCTATAACAAAACCTAAAGGAGAGGTAAAATTACGAATTCTGCTTGGAGAAATTGAAACACAGGTGACATTGATTGTAGTGGATATGGAATCGCCATACAACGTGTTGTTAGGGAGGCCATGGGTACATGCAATTAAGGTCAGAAGCGTCAATATTTCATCGCGTATCAAGTTTCCTATGCCAACTGGAATTGGTGAAATCAGAGGAGATATTGATAAAGGGAGAATATATCATCAAGACGAAGTAAAGCATTATGAAGAACGAGTGAAGAAGCGAAAAGATCGCAAGAAGATGGTAAAAGCAGCTAAAAAAGAAGAAGAATTTAAAACTTACATGATAAGAGCAAAAGAAGGAAAAGGACTACCTAGCGCAATCTCGCAGGATAAGGAAATGAAAGGACCAACCCCTATGGGAGAACCGAAAGCTAGCTATATCGCAGCAGAACAAACAAAAGAAGTGAATGTGGGAACTGAAGAAGATCCCAAGATGTTAAAAATTGGGACTAAAATGGAAGTAGATGAAGAAAGAAGAACTATTGATTTGCTGCGAGATTATAAAGATATTTTCGCGTGGGATATGGATGAAATGCCTGGTATAAATCCATCGGTGGCTTGCCATAAATTGGAAATTGACAGAAATGTAAAACCATTCAAACAAAGAATTAGAAAGATCGCAACAGCATATCATCCTCAAATAGAAGAAGAATTGCAGAAAATGCTAGATGCAGGAATCATTAGACAAGCAAAATATCCCGAATGGATAGCAAATATGGTTATAGTCCCAAATAAGAAAAAAGGGATAAGAATTTGTATAGATTTTACCGATCTAAAAAAAGCTTGTCCTAAAGATAGCTTCCCGTTACCAGATATTCCGCAATTGGTTGAAGCAGGCAGGAAACGAAAGGATATCATCTCTTGATGGATATAAAGGTTATAATCAAATTCCTCTCGCCGAAGAAGATCAAGAACATACTGCTTTCTTCGCTCCAAGAGGATTATACTGTTATACAAAAATGCCGTTTGGTTTGCGAAATGCCGGAGCAACATACCAAAGAATGGTAGAAAAGGTGTTCGCAAGATGGATACACAAAACATTAGAGGTGTATGTAGATGATATGTTAATAAAAAGTAAGAAAGCAAAAGACCACATACAGGATATGAAAGAAATTTTTGAACAAATGAGACATTTCAACATCAAAGTAAATCCAGAAAAATGCACCTTTGGAGTTGCATCGGGAAAATTTTTAGGTTACATCATATCAAAAGAAGGAATCCAAGTCGATCCAGAGAAAGTACAAGCAGTTCGCGATATGCCAACACCTGCGACAGTAAAAGATGTTCAGAAGTTAAATGGGTTACTAGCTTCGCTAGGAAGGTTTATCTCGCGATCATCTGATAAATGCAAGCACTTTTTCAACATCCTCAAAAAGGGATCAAAGTTTAGATGGACAGATGAGTGTGAGAAAGCCTTACAAGGAATAAAGGAACATTTAATGGATATATCAATTTTGCAAAAAGCGAGAACCGGGAGAAGAATTATTGATCTATCTTGCGACGACCTCGCATGCATTAAGTGCGTGACATCTGCGAATGGACGCAGGGTAGAGAAACCAATCTATTACATCAGCAAAACTTTCAATGCCGCAGAAAGGAATTACTCAAAAATTGAAAAACTAATCTTGGCATTAGTTTACGCAACATTTAAACTTCGCATATACTTTCAAGCGCACATTGTTAAGGTAGTAACAAAAATACCAATCGAATCAGTAATGAAAAATTCAAAAATATTGGGAAGAGTTGAGAGATGGAATGCTCAAATAAGTCATTGTAAACTTAAATACGAAATATTGTCTTCACCAAAATCACAAGTTGTCGCAGACTTTCTAGCAGAATTTCCTTTGGAAGAGGATGAACCAGTGGAAGAAATGATGGACGTAGAAGAAGAACATGGAGATCCAAAAGACTTGTTAACTGAGCCAAATAGATGGGAAATATTAGTAGATGGGTCATCCAATGGAGAAGGTAATGGGGTTGGAATTGTTGTGATATCGCCAGAAGGCAATAAAATAGCTTTTTCTTTCAGATTAGAGTTTGCGTCAACCAATAATGAAACAGAATATGAAGCTATAATACATGCTTTGCGATTCGCAATAGAAATGAAATTGGAAAATGTGAGGATTACCAGTGATTCGCAATTGGCTATTCGCCAAATAAAAGAGGAATATACTACAAATGAACCATCTTTGCAAAAGTACAAGAAACTTGTTGACGAGCTGTCGATGCAGATACCGAGAATAAAATGGAGACATATATCAAGGAGAAATAATAGACTCGCAGATGCTTTTGCCTTTATATCAAGTATGATGACAGATCCGACTGCGAGAAATATAAAAATACAAACACTTTTAGCACCGTCAATTAATAAAGAAGAAGAGCAGGAAACAGATGTAATGCTAATAGAAGATGGAACACAAACACTTTGCGAAGAAGATTGGAGAGCAGAACTTCATGCATACCTGATGAAAGGGGATACACCAAGAAATAGATTAGAGGCACACAAATTAAAAAGCCGTGCAACAAATTATGAATTAAGAGATGGAGTACTATACCGACGATCTTTTAATGGACCTTCATTCAGATGTGTAACAAGGAAGGAAGGAGAAACCATATTGAAGATGTTGCATAGCGGGGATCTTTGGTAATCATAGTGGTGGAAGATCTTTAGCACATAAAGCAAAAATGCAGGGCTATTACTGGCCGTATATGCATGAGGACGCGAAACAAATATCAAGGCGTTGCGAAGATTGCCAAAGGCATGGGAAGAAGATACATGCACCGGGAGCGCCATTAAATTCTTCAACAAGTGTGTGGCCTTTTGGAAAATGGGGCTTAGATATTGTGGGACCATTCCTACCTCCTGGACAGAGAAGATATCTAATTGTCGCTACTGATTATTTCACAAAATGGGCAGAGGTGAAAGCGGTACAACACATTCGCGATAAAGATGTTTTTACTTTCATATTTGAGAACATTATATGCAGATTTGGGATTCCAAAGACAGTTGGTATCGAGAATGGGAAACAGATTTGAAGGACAAAATATAGAATTGCCGCTTAATGCATTTCGAGATACGATGTGGAAAATCAACTCCTCTATACCCTTGAGCTAATGGTCGAGCGAAGCGACAAATAAAACAATTGCGAGACATATTGAAGAAGAAGTTAGAAGGATATAATAAAGGATGGTGCGAACAAGTGCACAATGCAAGTATGGGCTTATAATACAACCGGGAGAGAAGCTACGGGAATGTCACCTTTTTGTTTAACATATGGGGTTGAAGCTGTACTCCCAATGAAGTTATGATTCCAACAACAAAGAAAGAAGCTTGGGAGAAAAATCTTAGCGCGGGTAACATTTTAATCAAATTAGATGAATTAGAAGAAAAAAAGAGAGAGAGCACTACAACATATGGAGAATTATCGAATATTGGCCGGAGAGAATATAAAAACGTGTCAAGATACGTGAATTTCAACCGGAGATGCAGTCTTTGCGAGAGACACCAATATATCGGCGTGAAAGTGGTGGCAAGTTGGCAAGAAAATGGGATGGACCTTATATCATTAAGGAAATAGTTGGCACATGGTCATATAGATTAATGGATCCTAAAGGGAAAGATGTAGGACAAAGATTGGATAGACCATGGAATAGGTTGTATCTCAAGAAGTATTACCCATAGAAGATGGATGAAATGAAATGAATTTGGATGAAATGTTTTTGCGACAGAATGATTGCGAAGTTGAATAAAATAGAGAAAGATTGTGCGAATGTCTCGCAAACAATACATTACCGAAAATGAATGATTGAATGAATTGACAAAATGATAGAGTGAGTGAATGGGACGAACCTTTATGGCGTACACCCTACACTACACCAAAACCGCCTTTTTGTGACGCTTATAAACGTTGCGCACAATTTGTGCAACGGAAATAAATGTTGGAAAAACGGCGTTGCGCATCGATGTGCAACGGAAACATACGTTGCACAAATTATATTGAGCAACGCTTATAAACGTTGCACAATAGGTGGTGCAACGTTTTATTTATCCTATTTGTGCAACGGATATACTAATTTGTGCAACGTTTATTATTAATAAAGAAAACACTTTTGTGGGTCCCATTTTTATTTTCCTACGTTTGTGCCCGTTGCAAAATAATTTTCAGGTCAAAAAAAATATGCCGGCGGCTATAGTTCCGGCAGATTTTAGATGAACTAGAAGACCCAATTTAGAATGGAACCTCAGTATCATTAAAATCGATCAAGAACAGTTATTTATCATCACAATCCATCAACAACGGTCCATACATCAGCTGAGTAGATAGATAAACTTACCATAAACTCATACAATATTAAACAACTTAAGGAAAATCCCAAAAGTTATAAACACAAGTTTCTAAATTGGAAACTATGAAAATCCTAACCTTCTGTTGTTACATTTTGAGAAGTCTTTTCCATTCCAAATACTACCACTGGTGGAAGAAAATTAACTCAATTCTGCAAAGTACAAGACAGAATTAGAATTCAATTCTGAACTCAAAAAAGCTACCACATATGTGAAGTATGTATGGCCAATATTGGGAAAAACAGGTGAAAGAATTTGGTGTAGGATTTGCTATACCTGTAAAATCAATGTGATCGAATAAAATTCCCGGGTGGAATGACATACTGCAAGAGCAACCCAAGCCTGCTGAAGCTCCACTACTAAATTCTTCGCTGACTACTATCCCTCCAGGTTCAATAACAGATCATGTTAACAAATATCCATTCACGTATGAAATGCTGTCCAGGAAAAGCAAAATCGATGCCCCCACAAGTTAAAGATTCAAGCAAAATTGATGCCCCCCGTAAGTTGAAGATATAATACAACACAAGTGAAGGAGAAAATAATACACACCCCAACTTTCATCTGATTGATCGCACCATTTACGCAACTCCTTAAGAACTGATTTAGACAACCAAGAGCAAACAGAAAAAAAATAAAGATGCAGTAGAGGACGAATAGAATCAACAAACTTAGTTATTGAATAAAGAAAAAAAATCCAAAACCTTGCCTTTCTGCGAAGATGTTTATGTGAAACATCATCCACCACGGGAACTTCGTTTACCAGAATCTATGCCTTGAGAGGGTCTTAAAACCTCTCTCGATTAAGTTCGCCATTGTGGTCTACTGTAAACAAACAAATAACAGTGAGAAATGGTAACATGAAATGGTAACATAAAACAGTAAAGGCGCCATGAGTCGCATGAGCAAAAGAATTATTAGCTGCAATTCTTTACCAATCCCACCATAATATTTGATAAGAAGAGCATAACTTACCACTTTACGAATCAAGGGCTCCAATGAAGTGAAGAACGTCTGAAATGCATTTGTGCTTACTACTTCTAGTACCACACTAGAAAATGAAAAATGAAAAATGAAAACCAAAAGAAAATCAGCAGCACAGTAGAACAACGATCACCCACATTTTTTCTATATATAACGTTCTTCCAATCTACCAAAACTGAATAGACAGGTCATTCAGACACTTAGTCAACCAAATTTTTTTTCGAACACAACAGGAACTCAACCCAACACATGAACTCCAAACACAGCGCACAAGAGCAAGACGTGGATGTCTTTGAATTTCACGATGGAAATCCAAAGGTATAGAACATAAAATGGATTCTTCATCTACTCCTCTTGTGGCAAGCCATTTATACTGAACAAACCGCCTGCAGATCAAGAGGTAGTTGGCGATGCCTCATCCACTCCGATCTGTATCTCTTCGCTTAATTCTCCATTCTTCCACTCTCACTGTCATAGATTGGAGATAGCTATGCAACACAAAATGAAAAGGTACTAAAATTCTAATAATTATAAGAAAACCAAACAGAATGAGTTGCTTAATCTTGATAGGAAAACAAAAGATTGAATGTTACCTGCATGTTACCGATCAAGTGCGAAAATAAGACCAGACCCACGATACAGATTAGAATGCAAAATGATGTCTCTCCAATATAAGTGGTTGTTGACAAGTTCTGACCATATGAGCTGCCCAAATACAAGGAACAAGGCTCAAATGCATAAAACAAAATATCATTTCTTTTTCAAGATATTCAGTACATGGTAGGAAGCAACACATCTTGTCAGCATAGGTGAACAAGTATGCAAGTCTTAGGTGGCAACTGTAACACTTTCAACTTGACTGAGCTGGACGTCTCTGCTAAACTTACTATCAGTGCAAGTGACGCCTACACTAAGAAGCACACATAGTCAATAATTTGTAAGTCATGTTCTATGTGGCTTTGTAGCTTCTAATATTTAAAACAGAAGAGTTGGTTGAAGGAATAAGTAGCATACTGTCAGTAAAAACACTAAAATTGAGCAGATGCCCCCTCATGCATCAGAGTCTACTTTGCGTATCATTTGGTCAAGTAGTCAGCATTATAGAAGTGGAGATGTGCTTTAATGAAGAAGGAAACTTGTTGATTTCGGAATACAAGCAAAACAGCATAAAAACTGTTCTATTAAGTACATCCAGGTTGTAATGACAAAGATCCTACCTTAAATTTTTCAGACCCCACCAAAGGCAATAAAAATACTTCTCAACTCTATGATCCGATACAACTTCATTAGAAAAAGAATCCTTGAACATCCCATACTTGAAGCTGATCCCAGTAGCAAGGACACCCGTCACGTTCAGCCAAGTTTGCTGTTGAGACCAATTATAGTGCTACAATCCAAAAACATAGGGTCACAAGACAACATAGAATTTCTGGTCTCCTCCTGAAGTTTCCAGCAGGTGTGCTGCCGCTCATCAGATAAGAGATACCAGGATGCTCCTAATACCTGCACGAACAATCAAAATATGATCAATAGCCCAAAAAATGACCATCATAAAATCTGTATACATATCCCTGGCGGTCTCTGGAAATGAGCATGATGATAGCCTTATTATGTTATATAAGTAGCAAAAAATGGGATACTGAACACATACATGATTGGCTAGCATGTACAACAAAAGATTGTAAGCAGCTCCAGCCCAAGCAGTCTTAGCAACAACCCCAGTAGTTTTGATGATCCTTTGGTTCAAGGGGAAATGAGAAACAATCTGGGAACATACTGAATGAGAACAATCAGAGCAAGAGTGTTGTTAGCATGATCAGATGTGGAGCTTCTCACAGCTGGCATGATCACCCAGATGACAATCTGCAAAGCCGAAAACAAGAGTCTTATTTCAGTTGAAAAGAATGACTTAGAAATAACTCAGCTACAATATCTTATTTAGTAACTTAGGATAAGAAATGGACAAAATTATGCACATACCAAGTTTTCAATGGAAAAATAACCATAGCGGCCATCAGATTCTTTGATTTTGGAGACTCACTTGTTCAACTGCAAACACACACAGAAAAATGTTAGTAGTTACAGAAAGAGAAAGAAAGAGCATGGGTTGAGATTTCCTTACTTCTTACTCTTCTTCAAAAAATTCACTTGTACATCAGATGTAGCACTCGACTGCAATCAAGAGAACAAACTTCGATGCCATCTCTAACACAAACAATCAACCAAACCTAGAAAAAATACCACAACATAAAATCAACTAATCTTAAAATTCCAATCAAAATCCTAATTAAATACAAACCCATATTTATATTAGCTCATCTAAAAGCCCCAGACAAGAAATTGAAGAAAATAGTTCACCAAATAAAAACCCCCAAATTAAACTAAGCAAACAAACGAAACCCACGAAATCAGAAGAAAAAACATACTTATAAAACCCTAGATTTGATACTAAGAGAATACAAAACAATAAGAAAAGATTAAGAACTGAAAATGGTTAGAGAGTGAGAGATGATTATACCTGTAGTAGAAAACTAGGGTTTAGAGTCGGAGAAACGAGATTGGTTCGATTTGGAGAAACTGCTGGGTTAGAAGAAAAAAAAATGGGGGAGGAGAACTCGATGCAACAAGAGAATATAAAGAAAATTTAGTGTTGGAGAAACGGGACTTGTTTGATTTGGAGAAACTGCTTAGGGTTAGAGGAGAAAAAAAAAACGGGGGGAGGAGAACTGGATGCGAGTAGAGAAGAAAAGGAAATATAAGAGAAATGAAAATAAAAGGGAGATAATACGAATGAGAAAGACAACTTAGCCCTCAAACTAATTTAATAAAGGCAAGCGCATCCTGCTTTTCTTTTCTTTTTCTTCCTTTACATAATAATTAATATTTTGTGCAACGTATTTTCCTGGTGCGCAACGGATATAGACGCCCGAGGGTCTCTTCCAAGGAGTCAGTGTATGCTCAAGGCGCCGGGGTACACGGTTGAGCCAAGAGTGCGTGGGGCATTTGAAGTGTCTCGGCCATTCTTGGCAAGTCTTGGTATATGCTGCACTCGGCCCGAAGAAAACTTCACTTAGGGTGCAGTCTCGTAACCATAAACCATATAGGTATAAGGGATAAGAGGTTGCGAAAACAACTGGTTGTTGTTAAGACCGGATGGGAGGAGCTAGTCTTGTATGGCCGATGTACGCCTCCTTGAAGGGGCAACCAGGGAGATGATAAGGGCGACACCCTCCATTAGGGAGCTGATAAGTGTCTTAAGACGCAAATGTCATGAGGCTCTATTTTCGCAAGAAAATTTAGGCTTGTCATATTTGTGCGATGATCCTGAAGAGGAAATAATACTAACGCGAGGGTAAGACGATATCAATGGGTCTTTACATGAAAATTTAAAGACGTCCTGCGATTTCGTCGCAAAGACGGCAATGTCATGGGGCTTTACGTTCGCAAGAACATTTAGGCCTGTCATATTGTCGCAAGAAAAATATCCCGCAGAGGCAAAAATACTAAAGAAATGATAAGACAAGATCAATGGGTCGTTACATGAAAGTGTAAAGACGTCCTGCGATTTTGTCGCAACGAGGGGTGGCGAAATAAGACCTTTAATTAGGAAGGCAAAATAAGACCACACAATCAATGATAAGACAAGATCAATAGATTTCTTCATTTATGAAGATATCCTGCGATCTTGTCGCAATGATAAATTTCAACATAAATAAAGGTAAGCGAACATGCTTGCGAGATTAGAATTGCAAATCTAAAATGAGATAGAAAGAGAAAATAAGGGATTATTCACCAAGGGATTTAGTCTTTCCAATCAAAAAGAATACTTCAACAGAAATTGAAAAGCATCTTATGCAAAAAGTCATACAGAAAAAGAGACTGGAAGATGTAAAATTACAAAAATAGTTTAATTCTCTACATCAGCGTTATCGACAACAGGAGATGTTAAATATTCTTCAACAATTTTATCAGCTTCACCATCGCCAGTTGGAGGATTTTCATCAGAAATCTTTTCATTTGGATTCTTATCGACAATTTCATTGTTCGCGAGATCTTCGCAGCTTTCGTAATCGTAGTCACTATCAGGAGAATTAGGAACTTCATCATCTTCAACTTCCAAAGGTTCAATAGAGACAGTGGTCAAGGGATTTAGAAAGTAAGATCTCATTCACAAAAACTTGACTTTGGGATGAAATTGACGAAGAAGTGCCTTTGTTGATTCCTACTTTGGATATCTTTAAGATGGCTAAGATAATTAAACTTTCTTGCGGCACGATCACGAGAATGGGCAAGAGTAGGGACAAGTGTTGCATTTTCCTTGCGAATCTTGGCATGGGCGGATTCCAAAGTAGACAGAGAGGTGCGAAGATCTTTCTCAGATTCTGTGAAAATAAAGAAGAACAACAGAGTTACAAATAAAAAGTAATGTAAGAAATTAGAAAAGGAAAACGGCGGATGAGGCAGTCAAATTTTATGACTACCTTCCTTTTGCGAGATAAGATGTTGGGTCAGGGCCAAGCAACTATTCTCCTAATGATCCATGGCATTATCAAAACCATCACCGACAAGACCTTTTAACCGAGAACGCAAGCTTTTTTCATTAGAAATCTATAAATTATTTTCCTTCGCAAGGGAGGAATGAGATTCTTTTAACTTGGTATATTCATCCTTGAGCTGGTTTGTTTTCACACTTAGAGTTATTCTACCCTGAATAAGCTTATCTCTTTCGGTAGTGGTTTCTTTGAGTTTATTTTTCAATGAGCGAGATAGATTGTTCTTGCTCATTCGGTGCTTTTCGACAAACATCAAGTTGTTGCGAGGATATCGTCACCTTGTCCAACAAAGCTCGCTTCTCTTGAGACAAAGTTCCATTTTCATCGATAAGGTTTCCAACTCCAAATTAGATTTAGTCAAAGAATATGAGAGATGCGACAATTCGTTACTTAATAATTCTTGCTTCTGGACTAAGTAGGCGTTTTCTTGGGTTAGATTATTTATCTGGTCAACAGAATATGTATGGAGGTTATCTAATCAGTTATATTGCTCCATCCAAGCATCTCTTTCCGTTCGAGTTTCTTCCACGATAGATTCCACTTGATATATCTCCATTTTACGTTTCTGATTCAAAGCTTGAAAGGCGAACAAAGTATTCAAAAAAAAAAAAAAAAAAATATGGGGAGGAAATGATACCTTTTAGTTCTTCATTCTTCCTGCGAAGATTATCACGATCCAGCGAAGTATTATGAAGGCTATTCTTCAAGGTCTTAATTTCTTGTTCCAAGGTACTCGCGACATGGTATCAGAACCAAAATACTTACTCAAGGACTCATAAACACTAGATCTGATAGGATCAGTGGAAATTTTCTTAACATCATTCATGGTATCCGATAAAACTTTAAAAGCTACATCTAACCCTTCCAAGTTTTCTTTAGTAAGAGAGATAGATCCAGAGGAAGAGGAAATGATGGAGGAAGAGGGAAAGGTTGAATCATCTTTAGTCATAAGAATGTCAGTTAAAGGAACACGATTAACAAGCGGGGGCGAAGTAGAGGTATTAAGGGTAAAAGTGGAGAGAGGTTCATTTTGAAGAATTTCATTAACGGAAAATTCAGGGATTGATTCATCATGCGAGATCCTCGCATGAGAAGGTGGGTCATCATGTGAGGTAGGAATTGGTTTATCTTGCGAAGAAATCGCTAGAGAAGATGAACTATCCTGCGAAGGTATTGTAGGAGAAACAGCAAGCTTAAACCCAGGAAAAAAAAAACAGGAGGCGCAACAGGTTTAGAAGGGCGAGGCTTCTTGGGGGAATTATCAGCATCCTGCGAATTACAAGCTAAATAAGAAACAGAGGCAACAATATTGTTATTAAAGAGTAAATGTTTCTTAAATACCTTATTATTCGCAGGCTTTCTTTTAGAGGCAAAGGATTTGGTTGCGAACCCATGGAAACACTAGGATTCGTAATGATTGAATTTGGTGCTAGATTTATCATTGCTGAAACAAAAATGGCAAGAGAAACATTAAAAGAAGAATAGTATCCAAATAAAAGACTTCAATAAGAGAGATCAATCATGGAATAATCAAAATTAGCAAAATCAACAGACTTTGATGCCATAGAAACAGTAGCAGAAGAGTTGTAGCAGAAAGACGATGAAGAAGACGATGAAGGAAAACGGCAAAGAAAAGTTGCAGACAATAAAGAAGATGAAGTAAAAGAAAAGAGGAATTTTCATAAGGAACTCTCCTTTAAATAGATGGGGAAAGAGTAACCGGATAACATTAAATGTGCCGGTAAAAAGTGAAATTTTAGATACGTGTAAACAGTCATTCCTAAATTCACGGAATCTTGTCGGTAAAAAAATAGATAGAAAACAAATGGTTGCGACATTTCAAAATGTTAGTTCTCATGACATTCTCTTCTTCGCAGAGAAGACATGAGAAGAGGCAAGATGTAGGATCAGAATATCGCAACCTCAATACTTCGCGAGAGTAATAAACGACAGCATCACGAAGGAGTCGCGGGGAAGTAAAATAAATGACACAATGGATGACGACAGCCAGAACCCGAGGAAGATGTAAAAATCTGGCGAAGGTTAAGAGTGTCGCGAGGATGAACACTTATACACTTGCGACACTTCGCGAGTTATTCCCGAAAATAAAGGACGACTTAGTTTGTCATCCACATGTACTACCCTATATAAAGGGGTGAGTAAGTCTGTTGTAAGGGGGTTCTTTTTGAATTGTTAAGCAAGTCATTAGGAGAGAGAAAATTAAGTGTGATTGTAGTTTCTTTTGCTCTGTTCTACCTTCCTATGTAAACAATTCCAGAAAATAATCAATAAAATCTATAGTTATTCATCTTCAAATGGATTAATTGAGTAAATTCTAGTGAGGGGTGTAGTGTGGGATTTCCTGCAACTACACTAATAGTTTTTAGATTTTTCTATTAATGTAAGGTATCTTATTATTATATGAATTTATTTTCTTTCAAGTCTATTTGTGTACTAAGCATCCAAATACTATTATTATTTCTTCACGTGTATTCGTTTAACTTTAATGACTTACTAAATCAGTTATTAGACTTAATATAATTTAGGTATAAGATAAGATTACTAAGAAATGTAGTCCCTTTTAATTTTATGCATTATATATCCGCACATTCTTAAATTTTAATCTAATAGGTCGTATATTATCTATCTTATTATTACCTAAAATGTAAAAGAATGTATCTCTAATTTTTATTTAATTTACAAAATCTGACCGTAGATAATTGTTAATAGTTTTGTGTAGCTACTTTATCCTAATTATTACTTTTATCGTTATATATTTACTAATAAGATTTTGATTAGATAAAGTTCAATACAATACTGTTTGATAATGATTATTAGTGATCCTATTATCGTTTATTATTATTAACACTAATGGTCGAACTATTATCTTAATTACTTTTACAATTTAACTTCATTTTCAATTTAATAGTTTAATGGTTCTAATTAAGGGAAAGAGTAATCTATTAGTTTCTAAATAAAATTTGGGATCCATCAAATTACTAATAGAAGCAAGTCCTCCTTTTATAAATGGTAATCCATGAATGTAAGTTGCCCTGTCTAAGCTGATCAGACCTGACAATGGTTTCCTACAAACAAAGATAACACAATCACACCAGAATTACAAACCTCACTATTCTCAGGTGCTAGATTATTTAAGTGTTAACTTATTTAAATTAACTAATCTCTAAACTTCTATCATAACTGGTGTAACCTACAATTTTTACTTCATAATTTATAAAAGAAAATACCTACACAAAACAAAGAACAAACAATCAACATGTTATACAAATCAATCAAAGCAATTCAATTCCTCTTTTAGTTATTGATTGTTTTTAGTAATTAAGATTTATCTCACAACCCATTACCAATTCTAAATTAATCTAGTTCTCTAACTGGCACTGGCTATTCCTATTGTTTCCCATAAAAGATCTAATAGTGAGATCTGATACCAACTTTGTAGCGCCCCCAGCTAGCAGCTGACTAATCCAAGAGATTAACTAAATAAGGAGGCACTAAGAATCTAATTCATTTACTTAAACATTCAATTTAGAAATCTGCTACAAAAACTTAACTCAAAACTAGCCCCGCTCAGAAATATATATATATATACAAGGATTCCTCTCAATTGATACATATACAATAGTCATTTGGTTTACAAATAAAATACACAACATAATAAACATATCAGAATATAACCAACTAACAAAGTCAACTTCTCGGAGCTTTCGCTGCGCAACTCTGATCTGTCTCTGAAACTGAAAGTGGGAAAGGGTGAGCACATCATCCCTAAAAGGGGTGCCCAGTGGAAATAACAACTAACTTTCAAGTAATCATTAATATTATTTAAAAACAATGCAGGTTTTATCGGAAGACGATAATACACGGAAAGACAGCAAAACATATTATAGAAACTTAACTTTTTCAAAGTAATTTAAAAGACAGTAAACATCCATAAAGAACGTGTTGCCGCACATAGGAAGAGTAATATTGATGCCAATTCCACACCGAATAGGTAATACTGCGGTGTATCGCCCTAGCCATAGAAAATGATATAAAGGAAGAATAATTTTGGCCATGTAATATTGCGGTGTATCGCCCTAGCCATAGAATACTGGATATTGTGCCGGCACACATCTCATACCACACAAAGATACGCATGAATTTCACAAAAGATAGATTTGTAAAACAATAATGAATACAAGAGAGTTCGTTATCGATTCCCAACTCTTTTGATGACAAGCCTCGCATACCTTGAGGTCCATAATCCACTGGTTCGTTCTTCAGATCGATCGTTGTTAATAAAGATTAACTGTTAATCACACAAGCACTCTAAAGATTAGCCAAAAGGCTCACACAAGGCTCATAATACAATCTCATACAATTCTCTAGTTATAGGCTAAGTGAACTATCTAATGGTTCTAAGACCATTTATGTTTCTACACCTTTTCATTATCTATCTGTAGCACATCTAAAGGTTCACTAATCCAATTAGATTGGTTCTATAGTCCATTAGATAAGTCTTACAAATATTTACAACCTTGTAGAAGGAACCAAAGGCTAAATCAGACCATAAAGGATCCAACACATCAAACTAAGACAACATGGCACCAAGTCCAAGCCCATTGGGCCTGATCCGGTGCAGCCCACTAAATCGGCCCATTACACAAGGCCTGGTCCAACTGGTCAACTAATGGTCAACGTCCGGTCACTGATCAGACTAACGGTCAATGTCAGTCAAAGTCATGGTCATAGTCAATTAGTCTGGTCTGGTTAACGAGTCAATCTTGAGTTAACTCAGGCAATTAGACTAATTCAGATGAGTCAAGGTGGTTCAACTCAGTCAGATAAACTGAGCCAGCTAAGCACAGAATCAGTCAGATAATCTGAGTGAACAGAAAGGCTCAAGGCCAATGCCTTTGCACAGGCCAAGCCTCAAAAGCATAACTAGGATGCAACACAAACACATGTCAAAACTAAAAATGCATTTATAACTCTTTAACAAAGACACACAGTTCGAACAACTCTAATTCTAATTCCAATACACTAGCAGACTATCTAACTAACATCATCAACATTTCTCTTCCTCAACAATCACAATCATCTGTAATATCATTCCGAACTCCACCAGATATCCAACACATCTTCTCAAGTATAACTGTCATTCATTTCTGTCCCATGTCTTCATAGTAACTCATATTTACTCTACCCTTGCTTTCATCAACACTTAGTATCACCTACAGCTACAGAACCACCACTATAGAACTCAGCTCCACTCTACAACTTCAATTGCTTAAAACCGCTACCCATGTGACCCTGCCATATGGATATCTCCACCACCAGTCTCAAAACTCTGAACTTAACCAAAGTTGCACTACCTACAAATCCATTACTCAAATGCACTAAGCTTCATCTGAAGTCACCATACCAGCAACATCACAAACACGTACATTACACCATATATTGAAACCACCACCCCTAGACTGCAATCATAACAACTCCAACTCCAACACCTTCATTTGTATCACTTTTATCTTCATGTCTGCAACAATATTCTTCTCATCTTGTCTTAAACACATCTCAGGCTTCCTCCATGTATTATACAACACCATCAGCAACATCATCTTCTTTCACTTGCACTAGCTAACACATTCCTAATTCATACATCTAAACTTGATTCGGCTTCCACCAGCAATCATCAGTATCTATTCATCTTCAATTTTCAACGAACTCAAACAAACAACACCCTCAGTTCATTCTATCTTGACCTAAACTACAATCCCAGTCATACTTCATATCTCTCAACTCAAGTTCAGTATTACCATCTTCCCAATACTTGAAATTCCATTCACAGTCACCACCACCTTTACAAGAACCATCTCTCTCGCCATTAACCAACCAACACCTAAATTACGTAATTTAAATCATACAACCTATTCACGTGAATCCAATTCAATCATCACCTCCAATTATCACCTCCACCGATTCAACACAACTATCTGCCATGTCTGCATCGATCGCAACCCATATGGTATCAACACCATCTCCAAAGTCATGTGCTTTTCTAAACCACTAACATCAATCCCAATTCACTAATTCATCTTCCTCTCAATACCATTGGTTAGTTCCCAATACAAATTCAAACTCAAACCCCAGATTCCATTTCTTCTTTGCAAAACCTTAAAATCAACACCCAACTTCAACCACCTCTAAACAATTCATCTTCTCCATCTGCTGATTCCGATCCAAACACCCTAATTCACAAGAACCCTAACTTCTGGTTGATTAAGAAAAGAACAAAAACCCTAATTTCCTATGAACTCAAAATTAAACTTCATACAATAAATCTATACATCAATTAACAACAAACCAACTCTATAATCGATCACAACAAATAATTTCATAAAGAAATTTCAATCAAAAACGAAACCCTAACTCGCTTGAAGTGCTTTCCGAGAACTCAATCGACAACAGCAGCATTACCTTATTCCTCTTATCAACATGCTACTAAGCTTATTAAGAATCGCTCATACTAAATCAAACTCAAACCTTCGGAATCGAGACCAACAGAGAGAAGAAGAGAAAGAACAGAGAAGAAGAAGAAAGAAGAAGGAAAAAGAAGAAATGAATTTCTTCTCGAACGGTTGAGAGATAAGGCCGATCAAAAATGATAAAGGCACACAGAAATTTGATAAGGGCAGCCTTGCGGTTATGATGAGAAATGATAATTTTTACCCTTCGTACATATCTGAAGATATCTTCTTTGTCCGGTATCCGAATGATACGTTCGAGTAGTCTATTCCGTACAACTTTTCGAGATCTATCTAGTGATACTAACTTCGTACCTAAATCGTTGTTAGATTAATTTCTATTACTTAAGGTTCGTCTCTAATGAATCGAGTCATTAGCGGCTTAGTCGTCTCTTGACTGGTCTAATAGCGTTGACGAGATTGAGGGTCGTTACACTTCAAAACCTCTCGAACAAGCTTTTGTGCCCCACCAGGTTCACCCCAAATTGTAAGCGCTTGAAGAATTTGTTTCTGCTGCATTGCTTTACGATTACCTGACTTACATTCTACCCTACCTTTAGGTCGAAAACCCGCAGCGTACAGCGAGGAAGCAACAATAATCTCACCCAATGCCTGATGGAACCAGGTTCTGCCGCAACTTTCTGGAGAGCTTCCTTAAGGGTATGGGAAAATCCAGCCTACAGCCTCTCGGAATACTCTTGAAAGTGCATATTGGAGCTCTGAAAATTGCATCTACTGTCGCTTCATTCAGTTCAAAATCATCACCCCCAAACTGAGCAGAAACCGCTTGCAAAATCGGCCTAGCTACCCCTATGATAGTTTCAACTATATCCCCAAAAGCATCAAACACCGTCCTAATATCATCTCCTTCATGTTTGCATGCCCTGCTCCAGGCTTGGATGCTCATACATTCAAAGCACATCTGCTGCTTTAAAGACCTTAAAGTCTCCTCTAAGCCAATAAAAATATCCAAGTCTCGACTTATGGCCTGTTGAAGTGGAGTCTTTCTTTTTATGTTGCAGAAGTGTTGTCTCTTCAGATGGGGTATCAAACATGCAAACCCCTTACTCCCAATCCCCCCATCTGGGCACCCATGAAAATCCTTAAAGGGACATAGCATAACACCTTTACTTACGACAGTCATTGGGGCATATAAATAAACAGGATAAGCGCTTGCAGCTCAAGCACCTACTAAAATCCGGAAACTGACGCTGAAGCCACCAGATTACAAGTAATACTCGTGGAGTATGAAGAAAATCAGTTGAAAGGAAGCTGAAAACAAATAGACAGGCTTTAAAAACAAAAAAATTGCCTAAAAAGAAACCATAACATCGAATTCTCAAGAAGAGAATGACGTGGGAAAAACAATAGGAAATCAAAAGCAGGCTTTAAAAACCCTCCACTCCACTCTAACCCACCGAGATAATGGTGATGGTGGTGGGAGTAGCGGCTGTAGCGGTTTACAGGCGGTGGTTTAGTGGGTGGTTTAGGTTTCAGAAGGTGTTTTTTTTTCCTGGCCCTCTTGCCCAGTAATTACACATATTAATAATTCGTATCCTCTTAAAATTCTTTATATCTACTATATCGGAGTTTAGATAGCGAATCTGAGATTGAAGAAGTGAGAGGTATAGATTACACCTCCGGTTACGGCATCTTCATTTTTGGATTCATATCATATGATTGATTTTTAAATTTTAACTTTTTAAACTTTTTTTTAAATTTAATTTTTTGTTTATTTTTTTTTTCTTTTTGTTCCCTTTTTTCTTCTCTCATTACAAGGAAATAACATAACAAAATATTTTCCACAAACCCAAATCCTATTTTCTTGTGTTCAATTTATTGACTATGTTTAAATCGAAAAAATCAGATTTTTAGGACAATTATGGAGCGAAGTTTGGCTGATAATAAAAACAAATTATTAGCCGAACTTCTCATTTTTGTTCATTCAGAAAGTGCAGGTGAACAGTTCGGCTGATAATTAAACACAAAATTATTAGCCGAACTTAACTTTATGAAGAACAATACGAAATTCAGATGTTTTATTTTTTGCTTGAATCTGCCAAACCTAAGTATGTTTTCATAAAGCTCAAATTCGACTGATAACTACCTTTGAGTATTCTTCATATATAAAGAACACCTCAAAACATACGTAGGTTCGGATGATAAATTTTCAGCCGAACTTAGGTTTATAAAAAAAAAAAAAAAATTAAAAAAGAGAAAAAAATAGTAAATTAAAAAAGAAAATTTTATTGATTTTCGAAAAAAAATTAAAATTTTATTTAAAAAATATAAATGATAAGAACATTATTATCATTATTAAAAATGGTTGGATAAGAGGCCCATAAAAATACTATCAATGACCTCATTTTTTTCGTATTATGTATGCCCCAAAAATTATTGAGTATGCCCCAAATGATGGTTCTTTTTTCCCTCGGTAATAATAGAAATGGAGTAAGTAACAAAGGTCTGTTTATTGTTTTATTTTTGGATAGTATTACACACCAACTATTTCGAGCAAATCTCTAGAATATTATTGACTCCACTAGTATGTAAGCTGTAAGATCAGAATATCGCGACATCAATACTTCGCGAGATTAATAAATGACGACATTGTGAGGGAGTCGCAGGGAAGTAAAATAAATGACGCAATGAATGACGACAGCCAGAACACGAGGAAGATATGAAAATATGGCAAAGTTTAAGAGTGTCGAGATTGTATACTTGTACGCTTGCGATATTTCGCAAGCCATTCCCGAAAATAAAGGACAGCTTTAGCTGTCATCCTTGTGTACTACCCTATATAAAGGGTTGAGTAAGTCTTTTGAAGGGAGGGGTTCTTTTTGAATTGTTAAGCAAGTCATTAGGAGAGACAAAATTTCAGAGTGATTGTAATTCTATAACTCATTTCTATTTCATATTGTAAAGATTCAAGTATTCAATCAAAAGGAATCATAATCATTCATCTTAAAATGACTTAATTGTGTATATTCTAGTGAGGGGTGTAGTGTAGGATTTCCTGCAACTACATAATGGCGCTAGACACAGGGACTGAGTAGAGATCAACCTTGTGAATTGAAAGAATTAGGAGTAACAAGAAAGAAATTTCGTATAATTTTCAACAACCTACTGAAATTGAGAAATGGCTAGAAGAAGGAATGCGTCAGAACAACCAACAATTGTTAGAAAAAGCAGGAGATTAGCTGGAGAAAGGAGAAATGAAGTAGGAGAACCATCAAGAATAAACGCAAGAGATAGAGAAGAAGGCCAAATTCAACCACCAATTCAACCAGCACCGAATAGAGTAATAGATTATGATAGGGTGAGTGTGCATACATGGAGATCAGATTCTATGGAAGAAAGAGAAGAAGTGCAACAATTGATAAATAATGGACAAGAGGAGAGAAATCGAGAAGAGATGGGAGAAACAATTCATGGAAATGAAGAAATCGCAACATTAGAAGCATTGAGGCAAATAATACATGAAGAAAGGCGATTAGAAGAGGAAGAACGTGCAAATTTAACAAGGCAAAACCATGAGTTAAGAATGGAAAATATGAGGTTGCAGAATAGAAGGTCGAGAAGTAATACCAGGTCAAGATCAGGATCGGTTAGAGAAGATATGAGGAGAATATTACCTGTGGAAAATATTAATGAAGATAATCTAGAAAGAGAGCCAAATCCCGGTGAAGGATGCTGCGAAAGAAGAGAAGTGGTGTGTATTCCACGTCCAGAAATTCTACAGAATGGCCAAAATGACGGAAATCAAGAAAATAGGCAGCGTCAAGTGTAGAATAATCCAATTGGTGAAGAAAATCAGGAAGAAGGAAGAAGAATATTGCATGGGAGAGAAACACGGAGGAAACAAAAGGAGATTGAAGATGACATCGAAAAATATTATATTGAACAAGCGCGTCTAGCTTGCGAAAGGGAAAGATTAAGAGTAGAAATGGAAGAACGGGAATTGGAGGAAGCAATTCGGCAGAACAATCATGACAATCGAGAGAGAAGGCGAGAGCAAAATCGCAACAATGGAAATATCAATGAAGAATATGAAAGAATACAAAGGAGAACTGATAGACAACCAAGAAGAGAAAATGATAGATATAATGGTGTGCGAATTCGTGAACGAGATGAAGGAGAAAATCGCAGAGAAAGAAGAGAAGAAAATTACGAACAAGAAAATCAAAGTAGACATGAACGCAGAAGGAGAGAGGCAGAACTAAAAAGACCAATAAATCCGAATCCTGATGTAAATGAACAAATCTTGAGAGAGTTGGCAGAGATGAGAGGAATGTTGAACAATAGAAGGGGAGGAGGAAGAAGACAATTGGATGAGTCCATCGAAGAGGCTGCGAAAACCCCCTTTACACTAGAGGTGCAGTTAGGAGGAATACCCCCAAAGTGCAATTTACCCGCATTAACCAGCATTTTTGATGGAACAACTTGTGCAATACAACACATCAAAGCGTATGTGAGATGTATGCTACAATGGGAAAATCATGATGCCATATTGTGCAAATATTTTGCATTAAGTTTAACAGGAGAAGCACTGAAATGGTTTGAGGGTTTACCAAGAAACACAATCACATCATTCAACCATTTACAAGCTATATTCTTAGGGGCATATATAAGTAACAACTCCTCGCGACCAGGAATTGAAGATGTATTTGGGCTGAAACAAAGAGTTGGCGAAAGTTTGAGACACTTAACTGTGAGATGGAAGACAATGTGTAGCGAAATGGCTGGACGAGTGGATGAAAGATATCTCATTCTATCATTCATAAACGCTATATTCGCAACCAATTTGTTATATATTCAAATTTTTAGAGTCAAGAATACAATTACAATGACTGAGTTGCGAGAATTTCAGGAGGAATATATTGCTCTAGAGGAAAGGCAAAATGAGATGGAATCATATCCGATTGCGAATACAAATTCAAATCTTTACGAATGCAAGCTTATTACCCAAATTGATAAACACAGTAGCGAGCACTTTGCAAGGGCAACAAGAAAGGATAATAGATGATGGACAGCCAAAGATAATAGCTATGGGAAGTCGTGATCAGGAAGAATTTGAAAGGGAAAGGAACTACTACAACCGTGGCGGCAATAACAAAATTCAAAGACTTGATCATCCGCAAGAAACTTATGGAGGTCGAAGGCAGAATTATCATGGAGGGCAGCGAAGTCACAGAGTAGTATGGGAGGAAATCAAAATGCCACCACTAAATACTAGTGTGGAAAAAATATGGGAAGCTATATTCTTGATGGAAAACATACATGCACCATGGAACATGGGGAATGAGCCACCACCAGGTGATAGAAGTCACGAGTTCTGTTCTTACCACCGCTTTCATGGACACCTAACAAATGACTGCAGAAATATAAAAAGAATCATCCTCATAATGATTGACCAAGGAAAGCTGAATCATTTTCTAAAAAGTGAAGAGAAGGTTCAACCGTTACCACCACCGCCAGAAATGCACATGACAAACTCAGCAAAGGGGAAAGAAACATTCGTAATAGAAGTTGGAGCGAAAGCTAAAAATTTGTTTTGAAACTCCATTGTACATTCATACCGAACAATTGAAGATTTTCATGATAATGTTCTCAGTAGGGTTTTTGCGAGGGATGCTGATAATAGAGAAGTGATGAACATCGCGAAGACATCGTAGTTAAAAGAATGGCAAATGCAGATTATTTCGTTCACTGCAGAAGAGATTCCTGAAGGCAGAGAGATGCATGATAGCCCATTGGTCGTAAAATTGGAAATTAATCCAAAACATGTAGATGGCGAAGATGATGAAGCAGAAAATTCCTGGGCAATCAATAGAATCTTAATTGATACGGGAGCTCAGTAAACATCCTTTTTACCATACTTACAAGACTATGGGTGGGAAGGATGAAGATTTGATACCTTCGACATATAAAATATATGGTTTCAATGGCATAGCGAATAAGCCTAAAGGAGAAGTTCATATGAGAATACCCTTGCAAGGATTATCAACTGAAGTTTTGTTCTGTGTAGTCGATGTGGAATCCCCTTATAATGCATTGATCGGACGGCCATGGTTGCATGAAATTCAGGTGTAGCGTCGACTTATCATCAGTGTATAAAGTTTCCTCATCCTAGCGGTGTTGGAGTTATAAAGGGAGACTGGATGGAAGGACACAAATGCTATGAGATTGATGTGGAGAGTTGTGAAGAAAGAGCTACAAAAAGGAAGGGCTGGAAGCAAAATATAAAAGATGAACAAAGAAGAGAAAGGTTGATGGTGGATACCATAGATACAAGAGGTGAAGATACATTGCGAAGCAAGTGCATGAAAACAGTTGAAAATTATGATGGAAAGGAACCACTAAGAGGTTTGAATGGTGCAGAGGCAGAGAAAGCGAGGAGCAAAAAGTGTAAGAAATGAATAATCATTATTATCAAAATTAATGACAAAGGCATATCAAGAGTAGGAGGAAGAAATAATAATTGAAGAAGAAATGCACGAGAATCTCGCCATCAAGAATGTATGAAAATTTGATTGAAGAATTGAAATGAGATTACAATAAACAAAGCAAGATTGTGCGATAGCTTCGCAAACAAAATAACAAGAGAAAACCAAAAATGAATGATTGAATGAATTAACAAAAATGAAAGAGTGAGTGAATGGGACGAACCTTTATGGCGTACACCCTAGTTCGCGAATGATATTTCGCAAGAGGAAAATGTAAGACCTAAAGTGCGTCATATAAGGGGGTATCTCTTGACATGGCTCAGAGAAAAGGTTACACCGCCCCTGGAACCTAAGTCATGAAAATTTGGGCCCCATGAAAGCCTATCCGGGAGAGATACCTTAGATTTCCAACTATATATATAAGGTTATACCCTGGTTGGACGCCCGAGGGTCTCTTCCAAGGAGTCAGTGTATGCTCAAGGCGCCGAGGTACACGGTTGAGCCAAGAGTGCCTGGGACATTTGAAGTGTCTCGGCCATTCTTGGAAAGTCTTGGCACATGCTGCACTCGGCCCGAAGAAAACTCCACTTAGGGTGCAGTCTCGTAACCATAAGCCATATAAGTATAAGGGATAAGAGGCTGCGACAACAACTGGTTGTTGTTAAGACCGGATGGGAGGAGCTAGTCTTGTATGGCCGATGTACGCCTCCTTGAAGGGGCAACTAGGGAGATGATAAGGGCGGCACCCTCCATTAGGGAGCTGAAAAGTGTCAAAAGACGGCAATGTCATGGGGCTTTAAGTTCACAAGAATTTTTAGGCCTGTCATATTGTCGCAACATAAACATCCTGCAGAGACAAAAATACTAAGAAAATGATAATACAAGATCAATGGGTCGTTACATGAAAGTGTAATGACGTCCTGCGATTTTGTCGCAAGACGTCAATGTCATGGGACTTTATGTTCGCAAGAATATTTAGACCTGTCATATTGATGCAAAATGAGGGGTGGCAAAATAAGACCTTTAACTAGGAAGGCAAAATAAGACCACACAAAAACAATGATAAGACAAGATCAATGGTTAATTACATGAAAATGTAACGACCTCCTGCGATTTTGTCGCAAGAAATTGAGTAAGCAAACAAGCTTGCGAATACGACTATATTTCTTCACTTATTTGTGGAGAATCAGCAACAGCAGTATCGCAGGAAGAGAAAAAGAAAAAGAAAAGAACAATCTTTCAACTTATTCTTCTTCTTCATCAGATTCTTTATCAGATTCCTCTTCTTCGCTTGCATCACTATCATAGACATCCGAGGAAGGCATATTTTTAGGAATTTCATCAAGAAGACAAGGATATGAAGAAAGAGGAATGTTGTGGTCATTGCAAATTGCTTCAATAGTTTGATTGCGAAA
Organism: Papaver armeniacum; assembly: GCA_023531295.1. Classification (NCBI taxonomy): domain Eukaryota; kingdom Viridiplantae; phylum Streptophyta; class Magnoliopsida; order Ranunculales; family Papaveraceae; genus Papaver; species Papaver armeniacum. The sequence goes on from JAJJWW010013942.1 coordinate 64,261, forward strand.
ACGCACAGCGTCATTATTGAAATTCGCCACAGTAGTTTGTAGTTGTTTCTTCAGCTTAGAATATTTTTCATTACGAAGAGAGAAGTCTTTTGCAAGTTGTGCTTTCTCAGATTCAAGTTCCTTGATTCTAGTTTGAAACCTCTTCTCGGATTCTCGCGAACAAATGACAATGAGTTAGCAACTTAATAATGATTTCATAAAAAAGGAGCGGAAAAGTAATGAAGAACAAGTAAACAACCTTCTCTCGTAAATCATATCTTTAACCAAGGCAAGTATGCTCAAGCATGAAGACCGACGCTAACACCTAAGTTATTTCGGCATTATCTAGAACCTTCGCAGCCCAAGCGAATTCATCATCATTATTTATGACAAGAAGTGAACGAATTTGATTTTCTCGCTCATTAAGTATGGCGTTTTGGCGAAGAGATTCATCTCGTTCAATTTGGACTTCAAGAAGAGTTTTTTGGAATTTCGCTAATGCTTGTGCACCTTGATTAGCAATGCGATCCTTATCATCTATAAAGCTGCTAATTTTCTTCCTTAGAGTATTATTATTCTCCTGAGAGCTAAGATATAAACGTTTAAATCGGTTGGCTAAACCTAAACTAGATCTATGTTCAATTTCTAAGAGATGAAATTTGGTTCGAAGTTCATTTAATGAGAGAGAATTAATCTTGTTTGAAGAACTACTTAAAGATTCATTGAGATGAGCGAGAAGAGCATCATCATCCATAGGTTCGGGAATGAATGGAGAAGGATGGCTTCGTTTGGAAAGATTATAAATGTCTGCGATGAAAATGATAAGTCGTGCAAAGAAAAATAAATGGCAAAGTAGAAATGGAGGAAAGAGGAGGGTGTTATACCATAAAGTTGTTGATTAGCACTTTGAAGTGTAGATATTTTGTCCTTCTGGGAAGAAGACTCAACTTCCAACTGTTGAATTTTTTCATCCTTCTTGCGAGATCTCGCAACTTCAATTTCTAGTTCTTTGATCTTCTCTTTAAGTTGAAGATTTTTCTTTTCAAGATTGTTGCGTCTTTTCTCGAGGTCTGAGGCAACAACAAAGGAAGCTCTCCCAGACTATAAAGAAAAGTAAAGAAATTGCTAAGATAAGGTTTATAATCGAAATCACAGAGAAATAAAAAAATATGAACATACCAAAGCACTGAGTGCATTTAAGAAACTGGGAGTCATTGTTCGGGAAACTCCGCGAAAAGAATCATTATCCACTAGCAGGGGGGAATCGCAAATATTAGCGAGAGCTTCGCAAGTAGCAGATAAATGATCATCTCCCAATCCTTGCATAGAATCAGAGAAGACACTAGACAATTGCGCCATAGCAGATGCGACCGAATGATTCTCCTTTGCAAAAGAAGTATCAACCTCATTTTCATCTTCGTCAGAATTCTCGCTGGTTTGGGAACTAGAATGAGAAGAGGGATGGATTTTCCGTTTTTTAGAAGATGGAGCAGAAGATTTATCCTTGCGAAGAGTGATTTTATTCTTGCCTTTAACCTTCGCAGCTTCGGGAATGTCAATTTCTTCAACGCCAACCTTCGCACACGAATGAAGATAAGAAACAGAGGCAACAATATTGTTAAAAATAACAAAAGAAAGTATTTCTTACTTCATCCGTGATTGATCGGAGTATCGCCAGAGTACTCGCCTTTGGACGTCTTTTATAACTCTTTCTCAATTTGATAATCTGAAAATTTTGCAAGCCTAGTAAATATAAGAGGAAGGAAATATCATAAAGCAAACCTGAAATAGGAAATATACCTCTTTTGCCTTCTCGGGCCACTTAAATTCCCAAGGACGATAGTTTGCGAGATTCGCAGGGAGTATATGAGAACCTGCAATATAAGGTCCGCTCAAAAATAAAGGAACAACATACCACTTCTCATCTTTGGAATACCGAGGAACATTATTTTTGCCCGAGTGCCAGTCAATATCTTGCATAAGAAGCTTATCACTGGGAATATTATCTTTTCTCTTCAATCGAGCACCCCAGCGAGATTTGTCATTTCTCATATTTATTACTTCATAATTTTCAAAAAAGTTTTCTACGGTATACTTCTCAGCGACTATTTTTAAACTTGCGAATCTAGGATCTTTGACGTCGTCAGGATATAAAGATCCCTTACCAGCGCCACGGTTGGCGAATTCAAGCATTAGACGGATGCAATCACCGCTTAATTGATAAATAGCTCGCGAGAATTTCTCATGAGCAACAATTTCATAGAATAAAGGCATCTCGGGATTGTAGAGAGGAATGGGAAGGCCTGCGAGGATTTGACCTAGCGAGATTATGATTTTCTGATCATCACACTGATGATCAGAAAACAACTTTGCAGAAAGTATAGGTGAAGATTCTTGATCAGGAATGGTTGATAGGATGAAGCCCTTCTCTTGTAAATTCTTTTGAGCTTCATTAAAAAGGGGTTTATATGTACAACCAAGTGAAGCCATTTTTAGAGTATGGGAATGATTAGATCAAGAGAAAGAAAGAAGGGAATATTTACAGTAGCAGAAGCGCAGATTGCGGAGGAAGAGAGTTGAAGAAAAGTTGCAGAGGGAAAATAAAAGAGAAGAAGAGAAGGGTGAGAAAACTATATATAGAGAGAAGAATCCTCGATAAAACAAATGCATTTAATGTGAGATGGGACATGAATGGTCAAGAATAAACGGTTGAAAGAGACGTGTCAAGAAAAGAGTGGAAGAAGAAACATCTGTAATAAATTCCGTGTAAAAGTAGGGGAGTGAAACATATAAAGATGAGCAGTTGCGGCATTTCAAAATGTTGGTTCTCATGACATTCTCTCCTTCGCAGAGAAGACATGAGAAGAGGCAAGATGTAAGATCAGAATATCGCGACATCAATACTTCGCGAGATTAATAAATGACGACATTGCGAGGGAGTCGCAGGGAAGTAAAATAAATGACGCAATGAATGACGACAGCCAGAACACGAGGAAGATATGAAAATATGGCGAAGTTTAAGAGTGTCGCGAGATTGTATACTTGTACGCTTGCGATATTTCGCAAGCCATTCCCTAAAATAAAGGAAAGCTTAGCTGTCATCCACTGTGTACTACCCTATATAAAGGGTTGAGTAAGTCTGTTGAAGGGATGGGTTCTTTTTGAATTGTTAAGCAAGTCATTAGGAGAGAGAAAATTTCAGAGTGATTGTAATTCTATAACTCATTTCTATTTCATATTGTAAAGATTCAAGTATTCAATCAAAAGGAATCGTAATCATTCATCTTAAAATGACTTAATTGTGTATATTCTAGTGAGGGGTGTAGTGTAGGATTTCCTGCAACTACATAAGCTGTGCTACGTACTAGGTCCAACAGAAATTGTCGATTGAGTTGTGGTCCGCCTCTTCGTGCATAGACATTCTTGAGTAGTATGATTACTTTTAGTTTTGATAATCCAACTATGGTGTATGCATAATTTAGAAAGATATGAATTTCGTGAAAGTACAAATTAAATTTTAAGTTACCTACCAAAAATTTACAAATGCTTAAACCATAATTGATAATGACAACCAAAAACATTGACCAAAACTCTATATATTCTTATATTAAAAATTTTGTTCGAACGGTAATCAAGCTGGGATTTTTTTTTTCAAATGTTGCCAGATGACGAATCACCAACCCATTTATCTAGGTATCATTGTTATCGTTTACAAAGCAGGTAATTTATCGTAAATCGTCTGGGTTTGGTCTAAACTGACATGAGAAACAAAAATCACGCTTAAATACTATTTAGAGTGCAGGTTTTACTGTAGGTACATGCTCACTGAAACATGGTTATGTCCCTATGGATGGACTGAAAAAATGGGGGTCTAACAACCACACCCAAAATTTCGTTCGGCAATCTGTATGGACTAACTCCAATATGATTCAAGAGAATCATCTAGACAATCAGACTCAATCACGAAAATATATCCAAGTGTTATATCTATGTTTCTCAATGTAATCAGCAAATCAAACAGATAGGAATCCGTGAGCCTGATTATTACGAGAAACAACTTGAATGGTACCAAAGACCAATGTTAAATTATCAATCAACAACCAAAGGTTGGATTTACCAATTGATTGAACTATGCACAACCTGTGATATTTCAATTATATAAACAAATATAACGTGGAAAAGAAATAACACAGACACCATAAGTTTTGTTAACGAAGAAACCGCAAATGTATAAAAACCTCGGGACCTAGTCCAGATTTGAACACCACACTGTATTAAGCCGCTACAGACACTAGCCTACTACAAGTTAACTTCGGACTGGAATGTAGTTGAGCCCTAACCAAGTCTCACACCGATTAAGGTACAATCGCGTTCCTTATATCTCTGAATCCCAGCAGGACTCTACGCACTTGATTCCCTTAGCTGATCTCACCCATAACTAAGAGTTGCGACGACCCAAAGTCGAAGACTTTATAAACAAATCTGTCTCCCACGGAAAATTATATTCTGATAGATAAATCTGTCTCCCACAGAAATACCTACGATTCCGTCTTTTGATAAATCAAGGTGAACAGGAAACAATTGATAATCCGGTCTTTTATTCTCGAAGAACGGCCTATAAATATCAATCACCTCATAATAACTTAACTATATGGTAGTAGAACAAGTTATTGTGGAATCACAAAGAATGAGACGAAGAGCTTTGTGATTACTTTTTATATCTTACCTATCGAAGATAAATCTCGAGCAAATATTAGAGAAGATAGTACTCAATATGATGGAACAAGTAAGATCATAACACGCAACTACGAGAAAATAGTTGGATTTGGCTTCAGAATCCCAATGGAGTCTTTAAGTCGTTAACCTATAATGGTTTTAGGAAAAACCTAGGTTAAAGGAGAATCGACTCTAGCCGCAACTAGTATCACACATGAGGTGTGGGTATTTGGTTTTCCAGTTGCTAGAGTTGTCCCTTATATAGTCTTTAAATCAGGGTTTGATAGCTTTGAAACAAAGCAATCAATCTTCACCATTAGATGAAATTCTGATTTAAGATTCAAGCTAAGTTTGCTTAAATCCAAAGCAATATCTCTCCACCGTTAGATGGTCTTAGCTTGTTACACACAAATGAAATATACCTTCATTTAGATATGGGTAACCGTACCTAAACGTGTATATTGAGTTGGCTCAACAATAGTTAACCGAAGTTAGCCATATGAACACTTTTGTATTAACCATATTCATCTAACACTTCTAGATCAAATGATAATCAAATGAATCTAATTGTGTTACTCATAGAGTTGTTCAATTGCTTATATTCTCATAGAAGTATACAAGACACAATTGAAAAAAAATCGGATTGATTCAAGAGAATCAATTCATGAACATTTATCCACGTGATAGGTGTCGTAAACACCTTGATATTTATCTATTTTTTATGATTTCTTTTCTACTTTTCTTTTAAATTATGTATCTTATGTTTTCTTTTGAGTTTTATAGGTACTTTGGAGTCATTCAGAGCAAAAGAAGGAGAAATCACCCATTTTGAGCAAGAAAGCGAAGAGGTAGTCAGTTCCGTGAAACTGACAGGCCGGGGAGGCAGCGGGTTGTTATTTGTTTTTGGTTTCTTATTTTTTTTTAGTTTTGTTTCTTATTTTGTTTTCGTTTTTCTTATTTTCTGGTTTTTGACCTAGTTTTGAGAACTATTGTTTCAGGTACTTATTATGGAAGGAGCATATTGGAACAACGGATACGGTTTTCAACTTCCTCAACACTATGACAATTGCCCACCAACTTTGGGATACAATCAAAACCAATTTATTGGTTATGATACATATCCTAGAGAACCTTATGGTGATTTTCATACATACCAACAACAATGCTGTAGTGGGTATGTAAGTCAAGCACCTAGGTGGGACAATTCTACTTCCAATTGGCTTTATCTGAGATGTATGAATGTTATGAATGAACAAGACCAACTTGACCGTGATAGAGAGAACGCCGCACAAACCAATTTCCGCAACACTTTTTCTTACCCAACTCCGGATCGTAGTTATGATCATTCACCCATTCAAAGGGAAGAGTCATAGGAAAGAGAACCTACTGTAGTCAAGGGTGGTAAGCGTGTGAACGTCAGGAAACTTGCATAGAAGTTATACAAGTTGGAAGATAATGGAGCCTAAGAAGAACTAGTTGATGAAATTAGTAGGACTATACGTATGGAACTTAAAAGACTTTCGGATAAAGGATGGGACACCGACGAAGATTTTGATTATGGTGAGTCTGAAAATGAAGATGATTGTGTTGAAAAGGACCAACCTTTTGAAATATTTGATAAAATTAGTATAGTTAACTCAAATCTTGATCTTTATAATGATCGAACACCTATTCAAAAGATACATGAGTATGCTGAAACTAGTGTTTTACAGAACTTCCTTGCAACAAGTTTTGAGTCTAATGATGAAGAGTATGTTGAGAATGTGACCGTTATGACCAATATTGGGGAATACCCAATTAAGCTTGCAAAGGATTGTAATGAAGATGTTGATATCGAGACTTTGGTTGAGTCAGAAACGGACAAAGAACGGTTGCAAGGTTTGATAGAGGACCATGATATAAAAGAGGTGAATAATTCACTTGAGTTTTTCAAGGATGAAGAGGATGTCGTGCTACAAGAGATAATGCAAGGTTTGTCTAAATTTGCATATTGATTCTTCCCTTTACCTCTTATAGGTTTGAATGTATGTGCTTCGAGAATATTTTTGAATGACTTTGTTTCTCGATTTCCTCCATTAGAGATACTTAATTCTCAAACTATGCAGGTTTTGGAACAAGAAACCGTGGAAGTTCCCGAATTTTATGTTCTTTATACACTTCCAAGTGTGGATAAGAATAAGTGTGGGGGAAATTTTTTATGGGGCGATAGCTTCACTTGTGTTTTATTGTACTAATGTTTGTGTGAAGCGAGTATTTGCAAAACAGGTTACATGGAAGGATCCCCAACTTTTCATATTGTTGGTATATGGCAAGAAGATAGTCGGGCTAATGACTTTAAACCAAGCGCTACATGGGAGGCAACCCATGTGATGAGTATTTCTTGTCTTGTTTTTAGTTTTTTTTTCCTTGTCTTGTATATATTTATTTTTCTGATTTCTTGTCACTTATCATGTTGGATTTCCCACCTTGACTCTACTTGGATGACTCAATTTACATTTAGGAAAATGTAAAGTTTAAGTGTGGGGGAGTGGTTAAGCATTTACATTGTAAATTTTTCAAATTTTTTCAACTTTTGTGTAAATTAGTGCATGAAAAACTCCAACTTGTAGTTTGTTTAGAGTCACATAGTATACATGTCGCTAAGGTTACATCGAAATTCTCACAAGAGTGACTGAACTTAGAGATACCATAGAACGTGATCGGGTTTCTTGCTTGTATGAGAGTTAAAGTTGGATTTAACCATGCCAGTGGCAAATGAGGTGCAGACTTGTAGATGGGGCAAAACGATTTGCTGGTTTTTAAGGAAATAAGGAGACGACCGTACGGAGGATACCCCTCAAACCGAGCAAGCTGCTTAACCTCACACAGATGCACTGCAAAGGGAGTGCTTGAATTTGAGAGATCAATCTATAGGACTCCGGCCTAAACCAAGACAATGGTCGTTCCAGAGTCAATTCGGTCACTAGAGAGGATGGGTCGATCCGTAGGAGGGAAGCTGAGAAATGTGTGAGATCAATGGTGATTAAGGATTCTAGGTGTATTGTGTTTTCTGCGTGAAGAAATAAGATAAGTTCTGATTGATTGAATTAGAGTGATTTCTCAGATGATAAGAATTCTTGTGTGATGAGAATTCTTTGTTCAAAACGAGCTTTCTTATTCTCTGTTGTTATCTGTCTTATTCAATCATTGATTCAGAGGCTTATTTATATTATTAGAATCGTAGACACTTTGATCCCATGAAGTGTCACAGTTGCTGGAGTCAATGAGTGGGAAGTGGGAAATCGTGTTAAAACCAGTTGCTCATCGTGCGGAGACTTGGTTGATTGTCCACCCACTACTTTGCTAACTCCTCTAACCACTTGCACGACTTGATCACATTCTCACCATGGATGAACACACGTGCCGTAGACCGCCAGACCAAAACCCCAGTTGATATCCCCCCATGTGACACGATTGATGTCTCGTGATTGTGGAGTCTGCAAAGCAGACATGTATTTAGTTAGTCAGTTGTTGACTTGATGAGACGATGAGTCTTTGTATTGCTGAGTCGAACATGATTTACGAATATTCTAGGACTCATGAATTGAAAATGTCTGTTGAGACAGAGGTACAATTGTCGAATGAATGTTGATAGTTAAGGTGAGCAAAAATATTGCTCATTCGATGAATTGTTGAATATTGATAGTTGAACCAATATTTCTAGTCTGAGCAAATATTGCTCATCTGAGCAATTGTTGCTCGTTTGATGAATTATTGATAGCGGGACCAAATAAAATATTAATTTAAGTTACTGACAACTGGGCCGAGTATAATCAATTAAAATGTTGATCACGGGATCAACGTAAAATTATTAGTGTTTGAACCTGCTCGGAATTATGAGCCTTGGATACGAAACCCTAATTTTGATCAATTGCTGATCAGTTGATGATTTATTGGAAAACAATCACGGAGTGGGAGAAGGACTGGATACATTGGATGAAGGGCCGGCCATGTAGCACCCAGATGCTCGAGTGAGCCATCACCAAAGTCTCGGAAGACCAGTAGATGAAAGGATGATTAAATGTTGGTTTAATCATTTATTGAAATAATGCTCGTATGAGCATTAGGTAATAAAACCTAACTATGAAGAAATGAGGGACCGACCAAGGGGTCATGGAATCCGGCCCTAGTGCTCACGGGATCAACTGACGACCGTTTGATGAAATTCCAAGTTGTTTGGAAGATTTTGAACCTAATGTGAACAAATTAGGTCAAATGATGAAAATATGTGGGACTGGTCTCTTGCAAGCCAAAGGGCCAACCTTGGTCGGTCAAGGTAATATGCCCATGTCACCATGTTGTCCGTCTCAGTCATGAGAATTTTGATATTTTTTGATGCGCGTTTGAGCAACATTTCAGAAAATATGAAGAAATCAGGGTTCTGCTCAAACTGAGGAACTTCATAAGATGAAGGAAATAATAATAATAAAATAAGGAATTACAAGGTGTGGGACTGGCCATGGCTAGGGCATGGTCGTCCGGCTAATAAGCCCGGTCCCGTGACACCTTTCCTAATTTTATATTATTTTCATGGTGTGAAGGAAATATCATGAGATTAAGGAGTTTGTTGAAACGAAGGAATTTCCTTATAACGAAGGAGTTTCTATGAGATAAAGGAAATAATAATAATAATAAAATGAGGAGTCGAAAGGTGTGGGACCGGTCGCGACTAGGGCATGGCCGGCTGGTTAGTGGCCCGGTCCCGTGACACCTTTATTAATTTTATATTGTTTCCTTGATGTGAAGGAAATATCATGAAACTCCTCAGTTTCATGATAAGATGAAGGAAATAATAATAATAAAATAATAAGGAATAACAAGTTGTGGGACCGGCCACGGCTACAGCATGGCCGACCAGCTAATAGACCCGGTCCAATGACACCTTTCCTAATTTTATATTATTTCCTTGATTTGAAGAAAACACCATGAAACTGAGGAGTTTCCTCAAACGAAGGAGTTTGTTCAAATGAAGGAGTTTTCATGAGATCAAGGAAAATAATAAAATAAGATAAAATATGGGAAGAGGCGTGGGACTGTCCACGACGGCATGTTCGGCGGGCCGGTGGGTTTGGTCCCTTAGGCGCCTCAATTAATATTTTATTATTATTATTTTCTTTCTTATTTTGCATAGGTTCCTCGTTCCTTCGTATTTTTGAATGCTCGTTCGTGTATTCAGGTGCTCGTTAGTGTATTATTGCTGAGTACACTTGCACCATTTTCTTGGGGCTTACTCGATAATGGCTCAGATGCCCGTACGTTGAATATTTATTACTAACCCATGGAATTCTGCTGGGAAGAGCCATGAATTTAAGTAATGAAAATATTATGAAGAACGTAGAATATTTTCTAGGAATTCAATTGATGAATCTAGTGACTATAAATAATTAATTAATGGCTCTATACTAGCACGTCGTCTAGGAGCATTAATTATTCGAGAATTGAGCGATATGAGCTAGTTGAAGCGTCATATTTGTTACGTATAGTCAGGAAAAACGTTGTTGCATCTTGAAGACGTTATCGCTCTATACTAGCAGGAAAGCTGTCTAGGAGCCATCCAATCATTAAGATTCTATACACATGTCTTTTATATAGTCAGGGAAAATATTGTTACATCCTGAAGACGTTATCGCTTTATACTAGCAGGCAAGCTGTCTAGGAGTCGTCCAATCGTTTTTTATATAAAAGTGACTACTGAAATTGTTCAGTATTAATGGAATGTGTCGTGGCCTCAATTGAGAGACTGCATATCCATGTATGCTCTGAGAGGAAATATACTCAGTCAGAGGTTCTTGTGACATGAGTTTCCATGCTTTAATGAAAGACATGAGCCTCAATACTCATCTGATTGCTGGATAGGAATATATAAAATTATGGTTTTATGATTTAAGCCTTTGTCGAAAATACACCATCAACAAGACTGAATTCGGTATTAGAGTTGTGATCCCCTATAGTGGAGACTACCCATTGTTACATCAAGCGAGGCACCAACCTTCACTTCTTTGTATCTGTCTAAATATGTGCTTTTAGAGTGTGTGTGTCACCGTACGTAAATTCCGGGTAGAATGGTGAGCTACCCAAGCTCCCACCAATAGAAGCACTACATTGATCTCTTGAGTGTTATTTTATCAATCGTGAGGGTGTCATCGAATTGCTAACTTACATTACCACTTATAATCTTGTTTGCAGTAAGCACCATCCACTTTATCTCTCTCTACACCAACAGGTCCATAGAAACACCATCATCATCAACAAGAGGAGCATCACAAATTCGAAGAAAAGTTGAAGACGTTCAAGGTTTACATGCAACGGTACAAAAATGAGCAGATTTCAGATTTAAGTAAAGCAACAAGACAAGGAGCAGAATTTTTACAAGTTCAAGACTTATGTACAAGAGCGAAGATTATCAAGATGAGAGTTCAAGAAGTTTATGATATTGGGACAATACAAGTTGTGAATAATCAAGCGGTGAATTACTTACACCATGGCCTTTGTACTTGCATTTTTATTTTATCTTTTTTTTATTTGTATTTCATTTTATCTTGTCTCAAAAAAAAATCTAATTAAAAAAAAATTGGGAAAGAGTCATCACTACGTTGTTAAAAAAATTGAAAAAAAAAAGAGACAAGAGAAAATTTTGTTAGGTTCATTATTAGTTTTGTTATTTGTATTGTTTTCATTTTGTATTTGTTTTATGTTTTTTGTCTCAATAAAAAAAATATGAAGAAAAGAGACAAGAAAAATCCATTGTATTATATTTTGGGTTTGTATCATTTTAGTTCATTTTTAGTTTTATATTCGTTCAATAAAGCCAATGAAGTTTCAAGCAACAAGGAATTACAGAAAATTGTTACATTGTCAAGATTCTACGAAGTCCAAGAGTTATCATCGACAGTTGAAGACCGAAGACGAAGATGAAGACAAGGATTGAAGATTGCCGAAAACGTTTCTATGGATGTCGTGAGAGTGGTGCTATCTGCACGTTGAACAGATAACAAGGTAAGTAAGCATATTCCCACCTTCGTTAAGTGGTTGATTTCCTTTCTTAGAGATTGTCAGAAAAAAAGGTTTTCAAAATGATAAAAGATGTGGGTTTTCAAAACAATTCGGAGGGTTTTGCCTTCCTATTATTCAACGTGTCACAGGAGTCCCTCTTCATTCTTACATGGACACATGTGTGACCCATAAAAAAGCTATTTATTATTGAGAGCAACTTCATAAAACCCTTTCTGGTAAGGCAGAGTCAAGACTTTCGATCACTCTCGAACATGAATTCTTTCGATAAGGGATGGTTATTTCTCTCTCAACTTTTGAGCATGAGATTGTGTTCTTTGATATGTTTAACTTCTTATGACTATAGTGTCCAGATTTTGTATGTCTTCTTAACGCGTTGGATGCTATCATTTCGGAGAAATTGTAAGTTGGAAAAGTAGGTTTTGTGGGTATACCTTTTGTAAACCCTCACGAGACTATAACCCGTCCACTAGGGACACCTTGGGGTTTAAAGGCTTGTTATACATGCTAAGTGTAACTGTTTCCTCAACGAAAGGGAGTTGTATGTTTTAGAATTAGTTTTGTTTGATTTGCTCGAGGACTAGCAAAGTCTAAGTGTGGGGGAATTTGATAGGTTTGTAAACACCTTGATATTTATCTATTGTTTATGCTTTCTTTGATACTTTTCTTGTAAATTATGTATCTTATGTTTGCTTTTGAGTTTTGTAGGTACTTCGGAGTCATTCGGAGCAAAAGAAGGAGAAATCACCCATTTAGGACAAGAAAGCGAAGAGGTAGTCAGTTCCGCAAAACTGACAGGCTGGGCAGCCCCTATCCATTTTACCTGGGTGGCTATATCCATTCTCATTTCCTACACATGACCTAAAATTCAGAGAAATCATTTTCTCTTATCCCTCCTACACCTCCTGAAACCGAGAGAAACCATGGTGGCTGCTGGCAGAAGAAGAATTCGAGAGTTCTAAAGCTAGAGCTTGAGGATATGGGTTTCAATCAGATAAATAAGAAGATTGGTTTTGGGTTCGATTTTGTTTTAAGAATAAATGATGTCTATGCAATTAATTCGAGAAAACAAGGAAGAACATGGATAAAGAAAGGAGATTTGTTAAGCGGAAAAGGAATCAGAAGATGGAACTGGTGATGAAATACAATCAATTGATGGTGGGATTGAGTTGGGTTTTGGTTCAATCTGCATTTGACTCTAGTTGGAGACGTGCCATGGATGTTACAAGGGTTTGAGATGATGAACTAAGCTACAGATTAGGGTTTTCAATCGGTTTTGAGAAATTGAGATGAACTAGAAGATGTTTCTGCTGTTGTTGTTCAAGGAAATTGCAGAGAAAATGAATTCCATATTAGATGTATGTTTAGTGTTTGCTTCTGCTGGGGCTACAAAAACACAGGGCAGTTAAATGGTTCAGGCTTGCAGTGAATTGAACTGGCAGAATTAGGAGATGCAGTTGCAGTGGTGGTATGTTGATATTGCTTGGAATTGATAGCACGGGTTGAGTTCAAGAGTGAGTTGCAGTTGCAGCTCAGATTCTGGTGGAACTGAAATTGGTTGTGCAGCTGCAACTGAAGATGATGGATGTCTAGCAGATGAAGTGCATGAGCTGTTGGTGTTGCTTGCAGTTTGAACACAAGGCTGAGACAGAGAATGGATTTTCTGTGAATGAATGAGTAGATGGTATTGGTCTGAGTTTAGGTGCAGGTATTACAATTCAGTGACTTGAGCAAGTGGTAGTCTGAAGATGTTTGGGTTCAGTTTGAGCTCAAATTGAATTGGCAGAGCTATGAATGTATGAAATACAGGTGATGGCAGTGATTGCAGGTCAGCCGAATGGAATGGAGTTGCTGCCATGGGCAAAACAGAGAAGATTGAGAAGTTGAGATGATGTTGATATCAAGGAGGTTCTAGTGGAGATTCGGTATAGGCAGTGGTGTGTAGTTGGTGGATAATTTTGATATTCAAGAGCAAGAAAAGCAGATGGTACTGTAGCTAAGAAGAAATCAAGGAGATGAGAATGACTGAAGCTGAGATGTTGCTGTAAAGTGTTGGATCTGAAATAGCAGGCACATGCATGTTGGTACAATGTGAATCATGGAATTGGGATTGAAATGACTGATGAAGGAAATTGAGGCAAGTACTTGAGTTATGGTGGTCACTGCCGCGACAAGGAAATGAAGAAAATGAATATGTTTTGTGGTGATGAAATTAATGAGTTCGAAGGGTTTTAGACTTAGGAAACTACAGGGAAGAACAATAATGCATGTTGTGTATGTGAAGATGCAGAATGGAGGTTTGCTTGAAAGTTGTGGCATGAGTAATAATGCATAGAAGGAGTTGTGTGATGCCTGAGTTTGAGCAAGAGTTGCAGCTGGAATTTGCACTGTCAGTTCCACATAACTGACAAGCTTAACAAGTTTTTAGGCTTTGTTTGAGGCCTGAGTTGTAGGCGTAAGCATAGGATGGGAAAATTTGGATATGACACAACCGAGATTTGGTTTCATGGTATAAAAGAAAACCTTCACAACAGCAAAAGGGATCACTTCTTCTACTTTGTTCTACGGTTTACAACATGATAAAACTTCTTTATATTCTTGTGATGAACTCCTTTGACATGAGTATTTAATCTTATTATTGGTTATGGATTAGTTGGATTTCACATAATATGCTTTTTGGTTTGATGAATTAGTTTTGTCTCATATTTATCGTTCACGATTCTCTGAAAATATAGTTGTATGATTGACGTATTACAACATGATTGATTGTTTGTTTTGTCAAGTTGCAAATTGGTAGAACTTTTAATCACATCTATTGCTAGTTTAGGGTTTATTATACGTAAAAGTGATAATCGTTGAATACAAGTAGTATAATTGTGAATATTGCTTGTAGTGATACATCCTAGTAATCACAAGTGAATCGTGACCTTTGTTAAATTATTTGCGCAATGTATTTCAATTGCATTGATTGGCCTGATTTCATAGAACTTAATGCATCTAAGGAATTACACTTGATTAGTGCTTTTACACGTTAGGTTTGTTTGTACCATAAGTAAAAATACCACTTAATGGGCCAAATTGATACTTGAATCATCTTTTGGTCCTCATCCAAGCCCGCTAACCAGTCAACCAAGGCAGCCCACCAGTCTCTGCACAGACCGGTCAATGGTCAAAGTCGGTCAACTATCAAAGTCAACGTCCGGTCAAGGTCAATGGTCAAAGTCAACGGTCGGTCAACAATCAAAGTCAACCGTCGGTCAACTATCGAAGGGCCGCACCCCTAGCCAATTTTCGGTCTTGTAGCAACCGGCAATGCCGCTAACCAATTCCCGGCCTAAAAACTCTTCCGCACCGCCAACCGGGCCTCCAACCATGCCGCAACCGACCTCCATCCACACTCGCCCGACCATCATGCTGTCAACCATCAAGCCGTCCCTACCCATGCGCCACTGTTCGCACAAGAAGTGTCCACCAATACTACCAGCCATCATTTATGCAGAATTTATCATGGAAGCATAAATATGCAGTTTCATGTAGAATTGAATTCCAGCAGTTTCAGCCATGCGAATTGAATTCCAGCAGTTTCAGCCATGCAATATTCATTCCAGCAGTTTCATACATGCAATAATAATTTCAGCAGTTTCATGCGGAATTGAAGAGGGAGGCATAAATGAGCAATTAGTGCCATTTAAGTTATATTAAAATTATGTATACAATTATATAAATAGGAGGAGCAAAAATCATAGAAGGAGGTGGCCAAGAGGAGAAAAAACATACACTGTAATACAATTATCAATAAAGAAATCACTCCCCAAGGGGATTTGCCCGTGGATGTAGGAAAACCATGCCGAACCACGTAAAACCTGCGTCTATTGGTCTGTGTTCCAATTCGTCTCCTAGCCCTAAATTCACACCAAATAATCCATTCATCGTGTTTCGTGCCCAGAATTAATTTTGGGTACAAACATTGGCGCCGACTAAGGGGATATGAGAAAAGGAATCGTGTTTTCCCATTGAGAAAAGTTGTTCAGAATGCTTTAAAATCATGTCCGTGGAAAAGCAGTTTGAACGTCGTGAAAAATCACTGTTGCAACACAGTTTGATCGTAATAATCGCAGTCCAGCTGATCGCAGCTGCTGCAGACCATATAACCGCACATATTGTAGTCCAGTTGATCGCAACTGCTGTAATCAAGATTCGTTGTTTCATATTTGCTGAAGCTATTACCTTCTGATACCGCTAAAAATCGCATCACTACAAAATCTGATGAAAGTGTTGCCGGGACGCCCGGTCCGCGGCAAAAGATGTAGTGAAACACCATCAAAACTGTTGTTGGATGTTCGATCCGCAACATGATAGGGTCAAAAGTTCGTTGCAATTCGCGCCAAAGATCTTTAAGATTGCTGTGAAACGAGGAAAAAACCTCTAAAAAAAAAAAAAAAAAAATTTCAGAAATTTGGATGCCTTGTGATTACTCCTGCAGCCCAGTTAATCGAAACTGCTGCAGTCCAATTCTGATCGAAATTACTACAGTCCAGTTGATCGCAACTGTTGCAGTCCAGATTCGCAGTTCGAACTTTTTCGGAAACTATTACCTTCGGAAAGCACCCAATCTGTTCACGGTGAAAGATGGCGTAAAAACATCATCAAAATTGTTGCTGGATGTTCGATCCGCAACACGGATTGAGCCAGTTTTGATTTCAATCACTGCAGTCCAGTTGATCGTAACTGCTGCAGTCCAGTTTTGATTGCAATTACTGCAGTCCCGTTGGTCGCAGGGTTGTCTAATTACCCATTAGGAGCTCGCAAGCCCTAGGGAAAGGCTCCGAAAAAAAGGTCACAGGAAAAATTGTTACAAGAGGTTTGGAGAAAAGATGACAGTTCAAAAAGCTTGTCGCAAGAGGCTCGCAGAAAAGATAACAATCCATAGATTCGTTACAAGAAGCCGTTGTTAGAACAGACAACAGTTTTGAAAACTTGTCATCAAAGGTCCGAAGGCAAAAAACACATTTCGGAGAAAGTGTCGCGGAATGTAAAAAAAAAAAAAAAAAAAAAAAATCGGCTAAAGCCGGCATCACCCGACGTCGATCTGTTCACTCACCTACCTTTGTTTTCACTCACCCACGTCAATGGTGTCCATCACCCACGTCAGAGTTCTTCGATGCTTCCAGTTACATCAAAGTTCGATGCGCAGCAAATGACCACCGTGGATTTTCTGAGGTACATAAAACTTCGATACTCCGCGATACACCAAAATTCCATTCTCAGCAACAGTTTTATGCAACGGTGGTACATTAATCTTCGATGCGCTGGACACACAGACCGTTGATGCTCCCTGGTACATCCATTTTCGATGCTCTGTAAAACATCAAAATCAATTTTAAAAAAAAAAAAAAAAAAAAAGAAGCCGGAGCGGCGACGGCCAATGCCGGCGGGAAGAGTTAGCGGAGATCAGGCAGATAAATCGGAGAGTAATCGGCGAGTAATCTGGCGGCGATTAATCGGCGGCGGCTGATTTTGTTTCGATGTAGCTCGTTGCAACTTAAATCCATAGTCCCGATTCGGTGTGGTGCGACGCAGTTTAATTCCGTGGCCCTTGGATGATTCCGCCCCATTTCTCTTGCCTTGCGGATATGTACACCCCACTTGGGCTTGTTCTAAAAATTTGTTTCGTTGATATCTTCTTCGTCTCACGTCCGAATTGGATGATTTTTGGCTCGATGCGATCGCATTTCAATATCCTACGACATGAAGGTAAAATTTTGCAATTGGAGAATAATATTTTTTGGGTACAATCACGTCATCAACATGTTTGGAGCAAGGCGCTAACCAACCAATTTTGTTTCTTCGATAACTTCTTCTTCGTGCATCCAAACTGAGTGATTTTCGGCCCGATGAGATCGTATGTCAATTCCCAAAATCGTGAAGGCGAAATTTCAATTTTAGGAGAAAATTGAATTTTAGGAATGTAAAATGACGGCACCAGAAACGGTCACATTCAATCACCGCCGAAACTGCTACAGTCCAGTGGATCAAACTGCTGTAGTCCTTTTTCGCATATTTACTACAGTCTAGTTGATCGAGATGTTGTCGTCCAGTTCCTCAGCAATACTGCAATCCAGTTGATCGAACTGCTGCAGTCCTTTTCCATATAACTACTACTGATCATTGGTCGAACTATCAGTAATCCGAGCCACAAAGAACAATGCTGGCGATTGATCGAATCGCGCAGTCCCTTTTAATTCCTACAGTCCAGTTGGTCAAACTGATGTAGTCCGATTTTCACCAAAACTATTTCAATACAGTTTTCCTCACAACTGCTTCAGTCCAGTTTTCCTCATAGCGAACTCGCAATAACACTTTAAATATGGTACGTATACAATTTACATATTTTCGCATCTTTTCATATATCCATGCATACTTTTGTTCCATGAGACACCTATAATGTGGCGAGCATTTTCTCACATGGAGATGCACACAATTCAAATTCTGCGCGCATCTGGAATAGTGGGAATGGCCCCCCGCGCGAATTCCAGATAGCAGACATCTTCAAAATTCCATGCGCGAGCAAAATGCAGCAAGGAAGTGCACCCTTGTGCAAGCATTGAGCAGCATGACAATTACTATCTTCCGAGGGCGAGTTGCATATCACTTCAACATGACTGACCATCACTTGGGGGCGAGATATGTAACACCTCATGGTCTAAAATAACTCTTTTGGGGCGAGTTGCGTAACACTCCAAACGCTTGGGGGCGAGTTACATAGCACCTAATTGCAATGCGAAATTCAGCTTCCGAAAATCGAAACTTCAGGTATCCCAAACTTCTTAATCCTCCAACGAGTTACATGATTAAGAGGGGGCGAGCATACACCCTAATATTTTGACGCAGTTATTACAATCAGTAGTGTTATACTGCTATAGTTATGTTATTATACTCCAGTTCAAAAGCAATCACGCACTTTCGGTTGGAAGCAACTAACGTGATCCGTTTTTTACGATTTAATGTACTCGGTTGGACGCAATCGATGCGGTCTCTGTTGCACTCGATTGACGAATCGATGTTTGTCTAGTTTTATTTATAAATGTTACACCTAGGTTTATCGAACTGTTTTAGTCCGGCCTCCCGAAGAAAGCCGCCAAAGCGCAGCTTCTTTTCGTTACTATTGCATTCCACTAATCGCGGTGATGCAAGATAGCTATGCTCGCAACTCTGCAGTCCACTGATCGCACCGGGCCGCAGTGCGCTTTGGCTCGTCACTCTGCGGTCCAAACTAATCACATCCGCTGCAATGCGCTTCGCTCATTGTCGCTGCAGTTCACCGATCGAAGTCATTGTAGTCCAGCTTATGTTAGTAACTCTTACAGTCGGTGATCCGACGCTGCCATGCAGTTGCCGTTCTGTCTTTGGCAGTCTAATCGATCGAAGCCGCCGCAGTCCAGCTCTGCTTCACAACTCTATAATCCAGCGGTCGCACTGCCACAGATAGCTTTTGCTTGTCGCTCCCTGCAGTCCAAACCTTTGATCGCAGATGCTGCAATGCTCACGCCGCCGCAGCCCGCCCGATCTGCCGCCGCATCCGGCCTGTTCCCAACTCTGCAAGTCGGTGATCGCGAGCCGCCGCAAATGTGCTTGGTCGTCGCTCCTGCAGTCCAGCTGATCGCAGCTGCTGTAATGCTCGATGATGCTGCAGACCGCCCGATAGAAGTCGCCGTTAGCCCACTGCTTCGCAACTCCTGCAGCCTAGCCGATCGCGGCACCGCAGCGCGTGCATTTGCTGCCGCTCTCCCGGCAGTCGGTGATCGCACCTGGCTGCAATACTCGATGTTGTTGCAGTCCTGATCGGGTTGATGCTGTCGCCTATGTTCGCAGTTCCTGCCAGTCGACCACAACAAGTAGCTGCGCTTGCTCGTCTGCTTCTCTACTGGCCCGCTCTGATCGGTGATATTTCTTTCAACTGATCGGGTCTTCTTCGATCGGTGCTCCAGATTGAGAATCGGCTAAGCGATTCGCAGATAGCTGACCACACCGTTAGCGTCTGGTCTTGCTCGTCGCTTCGCATTCCGAGATGATCGGAGCACGTAGTTCAGCTATGTTCGCAAATCCCGCAGTCCAAATTGATCGTAGCCGCCGGGAGTACGTTTTACTCGTTTCGCGGCAGCCACTGATTGAAGCTGTTGCAAACTATTTTTGCTCATTGTTACTACATAGTTTTGCTCATTACCGTAGAAGATAATTTTTGTGGCCATCGTGATAAGTCCTACGCAACTACCACATTCGCTTTTACATCGCATTATCACTCACTCACTACACCACTCCACTCAAGCATCACGCTCCGCATGCACCCGATTCAGCCTTTCGGTCCTGATTTTGCATACACAATGGTTCATGCTCAACTGTTTCCCGCCAATCTCCCAGTCACAATAGCCTCACTTGGGGGCGTCTTGATTGTGATTTCCGCAAACAACAAGGGAAGTTCGCCAACCACCTCAACATCGATAATCCACACTTGGGGGCTATTTTTATCATTGAATAAGGAAAATGAAATTTTCTTAACCCCCAACAAGTTGGAGGTTAAGAAGGGGCGATGTTTGTACCATAAGTAAAAATACCACTTAATGGGCCAAATTGATACTTGAATCATCTTTTGGTCCTCATCCAAGCCCGCTAACCAGTCAACCAAGGCAGCCCACCAGTCTGCACAGATCGGTCAATGGTCAAAGTCGGTCAAATATCAAAGTCAACATCTGGTCAACGTCAATGGTCAAAGTCAACGGTCGGTCAATAGTCAAAGTCAACCGTCGGTCAACTATCGAAGTCAGTCGCACCCCTAACAAATTTTCAGTCTTGTAGCTAGCAATGTTGCTAACCAATTCCCAGCCAAAAACTCTTCCGCACTGCCAACCTGTCTCCAACCATGCTGCCAGCCAGCCTCCATCCACACTGCCAGCCATCATGCCTGTCAACCATCAAGCCAGTCCCTACCCATGCAGTCAGCTGTTCCGCCAGCAAATGTCCACCAATACTACCAGCCATCATTTATGCAGAATTTATCATGGAAGCATAAATGTGCAGTTTCATGCAGAATTCCAAAGTTAGATTTCAAACCATGCGAATTGAATTCCAAAGCAGCCAACCATGCAATATTCATTCCAACAGTTTCATACATGCAATAATAATTTCAGCAGTTTCATGGGGAATTGAAGAGGGAGGCATAAATGAGCAGTTAGTGCCATTTAAGTTATATTGAAATTATGTATACAATTGTATAAATAGGAGGAGCAAAAATCATAGAAGGAGGTGGCCAAGAGGAGAAAAAACATACACTGTAATACAATTATCAATAAAGAAATCACTCCCCAAGGGGATTTGCCCGTGGATGTAGGAAAACCATGCCGAACCACGTAAAACCTGCGTCTATTGGTCTGTGTTCCAATTCGTCTCCTAGCCCTAAATTCACACCAAATAATCCATTCATCGTGTTTCGTGCCCAGTTTGCATACTGTGATATATCCAGACAATGGTTATTTGTTCTAAACTCCCATTTCAATTATTGAAACATCCTTAGAAGATGACAATAGCTGTCTCACACAAACTATTAGCTTATAAGTAATTTTCAAGTGATCGAATGATCAATACGAAATATTCCGAGTCTACATCAAATGACTGTCTCACACAAATCATCTAAGATGTTACGAGGCAATTTTCACATGATCATCTTTTGACTTATTATTTAGTTTCCAACAAATAAATTGTTTCCAACTAAACTCGTCAAGAATAATGATGAACGTAGTTAAAGCAAAAAGCTTCCAACACATATTTCGAGAAAGATATAAGCGAGTTAAACTCAGCTCGAAATATCAAATGTGTATAATGTAAAAGTCTATATAGCTATACGACTTAGTATCATTAGGAGATAAAATAAAATATACTTTTGAGTGATAAGTTTTAGTCTCCACATACCTTTTGTTGATGAAGTTCCTCCAAGCTCTATCTCTATGCACGGTTCTTCTTGATCAGCAATGGTGGCCACCTTCTTCATTTCATCAGCAAGTTGGTTTATGGTAGTATCAGAGTTTACCATAAGGAAAAGAATTTTTATTCTGGTTTTGAGAGAGAAAATGAGGATAGAGATTTCTAAAGGATTTTTTATATGAGTGGTATTGTTGTTGAGCGGGAAAACTCATGGCTTTTGATATTTGAATTTGGATGGTACACTGCTCGACTGTAATTTTTGCTGATAAGAGCTGAACTACTCCTACTCTGCAATTGTGAGTTGTATCTCTCATTCCTAGCTTGATAGCTAAGCCTAATCTGTTGTTCACGTTCCATTGGATTTCAGACCAATTGGTACTATCTGTAGCACCGCATGTTGTGAGAAACATATTGTGGTTCTTGCTTTGACCAGTTTTAATTGTATCGTATCTGTTATGATGAATCAGATAGATGACATTGTGTGTGACATACCATTTGTCATATTGTTTTTTTTTGTCACCCCATTGTTTGTCTTTTTGCCTTTATTACCATTGTGACTTATTGATAAGTCAAGGTAATTATATAGAGTTATGTATCTACAACAAGTCGTGACCTCATGAGATTTTTTGTTTTCCATAGGCTTTTGTTGTTCCAGCCTTGATATTAAGCCTTTATCAGGATTTACACTTGCCTGCCCATCGGTGTCATTAAGCCTTGATATAACATAATTTAACTTATCTTTTTTCACCCTGTGGTAAGTCAGTTTTCTGAAATGAAAGATCACGTGATTTTGTACCTCCCATATTAATAGTATTTAAGCCTATCGATATTTGTTTTTGTTTAGCTTTTACACAAGCTTTTGTATCATAGCCTGTGAGATTAGACCATATAGTTTCTGAAGCGCTCCGATTCAATTATCACCAAGTTGTAATAGTACCGTTGGGAGCCTTAACTAGATGTGGTGACCTGAGCGCTCCGATTCAATTATCACCAAGTTCTCAAATCGTTTCAGTGTCCAATTCAACGTATGAGCATTTAATGAATGTTGATCCAGTTTTTGCGTGTAAATTTTCTATTGACTGAATTAATTAATACGGAAGATGAAATGATTTTGACTGTTGATAGTTCTATTGAATCGATTGTGTTTCCTGTCATTAAATTTGGTGATACAAACACTGCGCCTTTTCTCAAGATCTGAGGCAACAGCGAAGGAAGCTCTCCCGGTCTGTAAAGGAAATTGAAGAAATTATCAAGATATAACTTAAAATCAAAATGAAGAAATAGGGGAACAAAGACATACCAAGACACCATGCGAATTTAAAAAGCTGGGAGTCACTGATCAGGAGACCCCATGAAGAGAATCATCAACCTCTAGTAAAGGAGCATTGCAGATACTCGCGAGAGCTTTGCACGTACTAGAGAGACGATCATCTCCAATCCCTTGCATGGAGTCAGAGAAGATGCTGGACAATTGTGCCATAGAAGATTCAGTTCGAAAATCCTCCTTTGCGAGAGAAGTATCAACATCATCGTTATCTTCATCATCAGAGCTTTCGCTGGACTGAAGATTTGAAGGAGAGGGAGAGTGAATCTTTCATTTCTTTGAAGATGGGACAATGGACTTCTCCCTGCGAAGAGGACATTTATAAGAAACAGAGGCAACAATATTGTTAAAAATAATAAAGAAAAGTATTTCTTACTTCATCCGTGATCGAACGGAGCGTCGCTAGGGTACTTGCCTTAGCAGTCCTTTTGTAGCTTTTTCTCAACTTGGTAATCTGAAAATTTCGCAAGATTAATAGATATAAAAAGGAGTGAAGATTATAAACTGAGCGAAATTTTGGAAGTATACCTCTTTTGTTTTCTCAGGCCAGTTAAAAACCCAAGGTTGATAATTGGCGAGATTCGCAGGGAGCACATATGAACCTGAAATATAAGGTCCTTTCAAAACTAGCGGAAAGACGCACCACATGTCATCTTTAGAGTGACGAGGAATATTGTTCTTGCCCGAATGCCAGTCGATGTCTTGCATAAGTATTTTATCGCTGGAAACATTTTCTTTCCTCTTCAAGCGAGCACCCCAGCGAGTTCTATCATTCTTCATGTTTATTACTTCGTAGTTTTCGAAGAAGCTCTCTACTGTATATTTTTCGGCGAATATCTCTAAGTCCTTAAATTCAGGATCCCTGACTTCTTTGGGGTAAATAGACCCCTTACCAGCACCACGGCTGGCGAACTCAAGCATTAAGCGGATACAATCCCCACTCAATTGGTGGATGGCTCGCGAGAATTTCGCATGAGCAAGAATTTCATAAAATAAGGGAAGATCAGGGTAATAGAGAGGAATGGGAAGGCCGGCGAGAATCTGACCTAGCGAAATTATGATTTCTTTATCATCACAATGATGATCAGAAAACAGTTTGGCAGAAAGAATGGATTTAGATTCTTGATTGGGAATGGTGGTTAATATGAAACCTTTGTCTTCGAAATCTTTCTGAACCTTTCCCAGAGAAGTTTCATATTTACGACCAACTGGAGGCATTTTCGGAGTATGGGAATGAAGAGAAAATTGAAGATCAAAATAAGTAAAAAGAAGAAGATTTACAGTAGCAGAAGCAGAAGTTACGGAGAGATGTTGAAGAAAAATTGCAGAGAAAGCAAGAAGGAAAGTAAAAAAGAAGAAGAGAGGAGTAAGAAAAGTATATATAGAGAGAAGGTTTCTCGAAAAGGCAAACACATTTAATGCGAAGAGTAGACATGAATGGTTGAGAAATAGCAGTTGAAAAAGACGTGTCAAGAAATGGATGGAAGAAGAGATATGTGTAATAAATTCTGCGTAAAAGTACAAAATCATGTCAATACAGAAAAATATGAAAAAATGAACAGCTGCGGCATTTTGAAAGTACTATTTCTCATGACATTCTCTCCTTCGCAGAGAAGACATGAGAAGAGGCAAGATATAGGATCAGAATATCGCAACATCAATATCCTTGCGAAATCCTTGAACGACACACTGCGAAGATATCGCAGATTGGTAATAAAAATGACGCAACGGATGACGACAGCCTAAACACGAGAAAGATGTGAAGACCTGGCGAGATTTAGGAGTGTTGCGAGATTTAACATTTGTACACTTGCGAGAATATCGCAAGCCAGATCCGAAAATAGAGGACAGCTTAGCTGTCATCCACTATGTAATGTCCTATATAAAGAGCCGAACAGGCTTAAGGAAGAGAGAGATCTTTTTAGAGTAGAGAGAAAGTTTTGAGGAGAGAGAAAGTCTAGAGTAGCAATTATATTCTTGATTTCACTTCCTTCTTGTAAAATTTCTAACTCAATTAATAAAAAGATTGATTGTTGATCTTAAAGATGTGTTGAATATTATGAATTCTTGTGAGGGATGTATTGTAGGATTTCCTGCAACTACAGTAGTTGTTGAAGAAGAAGGATCTAAAGTTGCGAAGACCAAAGGCAAATGTAAAAGTTCTCTTCGCAAGGAGAAATCTGCTGCCCCACCTTCAAAGAAACGAAAAGTTCATTCTCCTTCTCCTTCAAATCTTTAGTCTGGCGAAAGTTCTGATGATGATGATAATAATGATGTTGATAGTTCTTTCGCAAGGGAAGATTTTCCACCTGAATCTTTAATAGCACAATTGTCTAGCATCTTCTCTGACTCCATGCAAGGGATCGGGGATGATCATCTCGCTAGCACATGCAAAGCTCTTGCGAATATATGTGATGCCCCTTTATTGAATGGTGATGATTCTCTTCATGGAGTCTCCAGATCAATGACTCCTAGCTTTCTGAATTCACTTGGTATCTTGGTATGCCTTTGTTTCTCTATTTCTTCATAATTATGATTTAAAGTTATATTATAGCTTGACAATTTCTTCATCTTTCTTCGCAGATTGGGAAGGCTTCTTTCGCTGCTGCCTCAGATTTGGAAAAAAGACGTGGGATTCTTGAAAAGAAAAATCTTCAACTTCGCAAGAGAAACGAAGAACTTGAAGCTGAAGCTATTGATCTTCGCGAAAAGAACAAACAATTAGAAGCTGATTCTTCCACTCAGAAGAACAAAATATCTAGTCTTCAAGATGCCAATAAGCAACTTTATGGTATGAAATTTTTCTCTTTTTTTTTTTAATTTTGTTTTATCATTATCCTCCCTCATCTGATTTATCATTTTCGCAGACGCCTATGATCTTTCTGATGAATCCATTCTCCTTCACTCATTCCCCAATTATGTGGCTAATAATACCCTTCTTGAACATCTTAATAATTCTTTGAATAATTTTTCAAATGACAAGATTAAATCTCTTCCCATAAATGAACTCAGATCCAAATTTCGCCTCTTAGAGATTGACCATAGATCCAGCTTGGGTTTAGCCAAAAAATTTAAGCGTTTCTATCTTAATTCTAAAGAGGAAATTAATATTTTAAGAACCAAGATCATCGATCTCATAGATGATAAATATCGCATCGCTAGACAAGGTGCTCAAACGTTAGCGAAATTCCAAAAAAATCTTCTTGAGGTTCAAATTGAACGAGATGAATCTAACCGCAAAAATGCTATACTTAGCGAAAGAGAGAATCAAATTCGCTCCCTTCTTGTTATAAATAATGATGATGAATTCGCTTGGGATGCGAAAGTTCTAGATGACGCTAGAAATAATCTAGGTGTAAATGTTAGTCTTCAAGCGGAGCACACGGCCTTGGTTAGGGATATGATTTCTGACAGAGAAGGTGGTTAATTGTTCTTCTTTATTAATTGTTTGTTTTTAATAAACTATCATCAAGTTACTGATTCATTGTTATATGTTCGCAGGAGCTAAAGAGAGATTTCACAAAAGAATTGAAGAACTTGAGTCTGAAAAGGAGCATCTCGCAAAGGATCTTTCTTCTCGCAATGATAAATGTTCTAGACTGAAGAGTCAATTAAAGATTACTGTTGAGAATTTTAAGAATGACGCTATTCTTTTTCGCGATCAAACTATTAAGAAGGTCTGTGATGACAATAACATTCTTCATTCCAAATACCCTTGCCTCTCAGAAGAAATTCCAAAGAATATACCCCCTCTGGATATCTGTGACGGTGATGCTAGTGAAGAAGAGAAATATGATCAAGGTGAAGAAGAAGAAGGATTTGATGAAGATGATGAAGAAGAATAAGAATCAAACAAGAAATAGTTATGTTTCCTTCTTTCTCTTTTCGTAATATTTGTACATTCGTTCTTTAATCTCCTATTTTTGTTATCTTTTGCTGCGAATTTCTTCAATCTTCAAACACAAGTTCTACCTTTTTTGTTTCTTCCTGCACATTAAAAAAATAATTCTTTTTTACAATACGGTTAATCAATATATAACTATTAATCTTTCATTTCATGCGTGCATAAATCTATCATATGGAGACAAATAACATGTTCTTATTCTATTCATTCCCATACTTGCCTCTGTTATTTGTATCCAAATGAAAGATTAAGCAAGTCATGTATTTATGCCTCAGTTTCGCAGCTGTTTCTGAATTTTCGCGATTAGATATTTCTTGGTTTTTCCCAAGATTTCATTCTTTCTGATTCTCTTATGTGGTCTTATTTTGCCTTCCTAGTTAAAGGTCTTATTTCGCCACCCCTTGTCATTGCGACAAAATCGCAGGACGTCTTTGCACTTGCATGCAAAAACCCATTGATCTTGCCTTAACTTTTTTCTTTTGTTGTTTTTTTTGTTGCGACAATATGACAGGCCTAAATATTCTTGCGAAAATAAAGCCCCATGACATTGCCGTCTTGCGACGAAATCGCAGGACGTCTTTGCACTTTCAAGTATTGACCCATTGATCTCGCCTTATCTTTCTCTTTTGTATTATTGCCTCTTCAGGATTGTCGCACAAATATGACAAGCCTAAATATTCTTGCGAAAATAAAGCCTCGTCACATTTGCGTCTTAAGACACTTATCATCTCCCTAATGGAGGGTGCCGCCCTTATCTTCCCCCTGGTTGCCCCTTCAAGGAGACGTACCTCTACCATACAAGGTTGGCTCCTCTCATCCGGTCTTAACAACAACCAGTTGTTTTTGCAGCCTTTTATCCCTTTTGCCTATATGGCTTATGGTTACAAGACTGCACCCTAAGTGTGGTTTTCTTCGGGCCGAGTGCAGCATACGTCAAGACTTGCCAAGAATGGCCGAGACGCTTCAAACGCCCCAGGCACTCTTAGCTCAATCATGTACCTCGGCGCCTTGATCAGATGCCGCACTCCTTAGAAGAGACCCTCGGTCGTCCAACCTAAGTCATAATCTTAGGTTGAAAATCCAAGGTACCTCTCCTGGATGGGCTTTATTGACCCAAAATCTCTATGACTCAGGTTCCAGGGGCGGTGTAACCTTTTCACTGAGCCATGCAATAGGTACCCCCTTCTATGACGCACTTTAGGTCTTACATTTGCCTCTTGCGAAATTTTGATTTCGTGAACTAGGGTGTACGCCATAGTAGGTTCGCCCCTTTCGGATTGTTTTGTTTCTTCTTTTGTATATCAGCTCTTTTGTAATTTCTCAATCTCATCTTTGTCATTCATAAGATAAATTTTTTGAAATTTTTTTGCAACCAATTATTCATACATCTTTCTTTCTTCTCTCAATTTTATTTTTGCAGTCATAAAATCAATAAATACATTCACGCTTTCAGTCTCTTACCTTTGCTACTTTCTGCATTTTTGAAATTTTCTGTTATTTTCTTACCTTTTGCGAAATCTTCGCCGCTTCTTACCTTCAGCATGCATTGGTTTCGCAGCATTTTTTCTTCTCTCTGTTCTATTGCATCTACCATCAATCTTTCACTTTTTTGTCTTTCTCTAATATTATGTTTCCAATTCTCCTTTTTTGCAGCTTTTTCTTCGCAAGATTCTAAATCAATTTCATAACACTTCTTTCCTTCAATCCAATCTCCTTTTATGATGCCAATACCACTTGGATAAGGGAATTTGATGCATTGATGGAAAGTCGATGCTACACCTAGAATCCCATGTAACCAAGGTCGTCCAATCAATGCGTTGTATGGTGATTCCACATCGACTACACAGAACAGAATTTCAGAGGACAATCCTTTCAATGGAATTCGCATATTGAATTCCCCTTTAGGCTTATTGGAAGTACCGTTAAAACCATAGATTTTGTAAGTTGAAGGTATTAGATCTTCGTCTTTTCCTCCCATAGTTTTATAAGCATGATAAAAAAGGATATCCACGGAACTTCCAGTATCGATTAAAACTCTGTTGATTGCCCATGAATCCTCAGCTTCATCATCTTCATCATCGCTAGGTTTTAGGTTAATCTCCAATTTTACCACTAATGAATTATCGTGCATTTCTCCACCCTTAGGTACTTCTTCTGCGGTGAAGGAAATAGTCTGGTTTTGCCATTCTTTCAGTGGCGATAACTTCGCAATGTTCATTATTTCTCTATCATCGGCATATCTTGCGAAAACCCTGCTGAGAGTGTTATCGTGAAAGTATTCAATCGTTTTGTACGAATGTACAATAGAGTGACAAAACAGATTCTTTGCCTTTGCTCCAACTTCTATTACAAATGTTTCTCCTCCTTTTGTTGTATTTACTCTGTGAATTTCTGGCGGTGGTGGTAATGGTTGAGACTGAGGTTGGTCTTTTAGAAAATGATTTAATTTCCCTTGATCTATCATTCTGAGGTTGATTCTTTTTATATTTCTACATTCATTTGTTGAATGTCCATGAAAATGGTGATAAGAACAAAATTCATGACTTCTATGGTTTGGAGGTGGTTCACTCCCCATATTCCATGGTGTTGGTATATTTTCCATCAAGATTATAGCTTCCCATATTTTGGCCACACTAGCATTCAGAGGTGGCATCTTGATTTCTTCCCATACGATCTTGTGACTTCCCTGTCCTCTATGATAGTTTTGTCTTTGACCTCCATAAAATTATTGTGGCTGATCAAGTCTTTGAATCTTATTATTCCCACCACGGTTATAGAAGTTTCTCTCCCTTTAGAATTCTTCTTGATCACGACTTCCCATAGCTACTAGCTTCTGCTGACTATCACCCATTATCTTCTCTTGTTGTACTTGCGAAGTGCTCGCCACTGTGCTTATCAGTTTGGGTAATAGGCTTGCATTCGCTGCTTTTGAACTTGCGTTCGCAACTGGGTATGATTCCATGTCATTTTGTTTTTACTCAAGAGCAATATACTCCTCTTGAAGCTCTCGCAGCTCAGTCATTATGATTGTATTCTTGATTCTGAAAATTTGAATATACAGCAAATTGGTTGCGAACATTGCATTGATGAATAATAGAATGATGTATCTCTCATCCACACGGCTAGCCATTTCACTACACATTGTCTTCCACCTCTTGATTAAATGCTTCAAACTTTCGCCAATTCTTTGCTTTAGCCCAAATACATCTTCAATGCCAGGTCGTGAAGAATTGTTACTTATATACGCCCCTAAAAATGTAGCAAATGGTTGAAAGATGTTATAGTATTCTTTGGAAAACCTTCAAACCATTTTAAGGCCTCTCCTGTTAAACTTGATGCAAAATATTTGCACAACACAGCATCATGGTTTTCCCATTGTAGCATACATCTCACATAAGCTTTGATGTGTTGTACTGCACAAGTTGTTCCATCAAAAATGCTGGTTAACGCAGGTAGGTTGCACTTTGGGGGTATTCCTCCTAATTGTACTTCTTGTGTGAATGGAGTCTTCACAGCTTCTTCTATGGCTTCGTCTAGTTGTCTCCTTCCTCCTTCTCTTTTATTATTTAACATTCCTCTCATTTCTGCTAGCTCTCTCAAAATTTGTTCATTTACACCAGAATTTGGATCCATTGGTCTTTTTAACTCCGCTTCTCTTTTTCTGGTTTCATATCTGTTTTGATTTTCTTGTTCATCATTTTCTTGTCGTCCTTCCCTGCGATCTCCTCTTTCATTTCTTTCATGAATTCGCACATGATTATACTTCTCATTTTCTTCTCTGCGATTTTATTCATTCCTCCTCAATTCTCTTCGTCGCCTTTCAGCTCTCCTTTGTACTCTATCATATTCTTCATTGAATTACCATTATTGCGATTTTGTTCACGCCTTCTTTCTCGATTATCATGATTGTTCTGGCGAATTGCCTCTTGGAGCTCTTGTTCTTCCACTTCTGCTATCAGTTTTTCCCTTTTGCAAGCTAGACGTGCTTGTTCAGTGTAATGTCTTTCGATTTCATCTTCAATTACTTGTTGATTTCTTTGAACTCTCTCCCATGTAATATTCTCCTTCCTTCTTCTTGATTTTCTTCGCCATCTTTATTATTTCGTTCCTGATGTTGCCTATTTCCCTGATTTCTGTTGTTTTGTCCATTTTTAATGATTTCACAATGTTGAATATAACGATCTTCCATTATTTCTATTCTTTCACGACGTTCTTCGTCTGGAATTTGTGCTTCCTCTCGAGTATCTTCATTAGCATTTTCTACAGGCGAATTTCGTCTTATTTCTCCTCTAACTGATCTTGAACTTGATCTTGTAGTGCTTCTTGACCTTCTACCTTGTAATCTCATGTTTTCCATCCTCAACTCATAATTTTTCCTTGTCAGATTTGCACGTTCTTCTGATTCTAGTCTCCTTTCTTCGTGTATTCTTTGCCTCAATGCCTCTAACGCTTCAATATCTTCATTTCCATGAATTATTCCTCCAATTACTTCTTGATCTCTCTCTTCTCGTCTATTGCTTATTAATTGCTGTTCTTCCTCCATTTCATCTACGGAATCTGATCTCCAAATATGTACACTCACTCTGTCATAATCTATAGTTCTATTTTGTATTGGTGTATGTTGAATTGGTTGTTGAACTTGATTTTATCCATTGTTTCTTGTGTTCATTCTTGAAGATTCCTCAATTTCATCCCTCCCTTTTCCAGCAAGTCTCATACTCCTTCTAATAGTTGTTGGTTGTTTTGATGTATTTCTTCTTCTAGCCATTTTTCAACCTTACTGAGTTGTTGAAAATTATATGAAATTCTTTACCTATTACTCCAAATTCTTTCAAATCACAATATCAATCTTCAATCCCTGTTTCTAGCGCCATTATGTAGTTGCAGGAAATCCCCCACAATACATCCCTCACAAGAATTCATAATAATCAGCACATCTTTAAGATCAACAATCACACTTTTTATTCATTGAGTTTAGGAAATTTACAAGGAGGAAATGAAATCAAGAATACAACTACTGTTCTAGACTTTCTCTCTCCTCAAAACTTTCTCTCCACTCTAAAAAGATCTCTCCCTACCTTAAGCCTGTTCGGCTCTTTATATAGGACATTACATAGTGGGTGACACCTAAGTGTCCTTTTTTTTCGGATCTGACTTGCGATATTCTCGCAAGTATATAAATGTTAAATTTCGCAACACTCCTAAATCTCGCTAGGTCTCCACATCTTTCTCGTGTTTAGGCTGTCGTCATCTGTTGCGTCATTTCTATAACCAGTCTGCGATATCTACGCAGTGTGTTGTATAAAGATTTCTCAAAGGTATTGATGTTGCGATATTCTGATCCTACACGTACCTTGCCCATTAGATGTTGTAATCTCTTCAGAACCTTCATATGGAGTAGATTCATTGATGAAACATGATCACAGGGAGAATACGAGGAGCCAAAAGAGCGAAGAATTGGAGTCGAGCATCTATGGAGAGGAGATAGCCAAAGCCATCGCGCGCGAATCGGTTGCAACCCAACAAGGAAGACATGGGCTAGAGCTACCCACGGCCGGATCCGAGCTCCGCTCACTCGAGCCGTCAAGATCTCGCCCTGGCTACATCCAACGGTCGCTCCATCGCTTACATCATCTCTTGATGCACTCGCGCAACACCATATCACAACAGAACCGCTACTAACCTCGACCGCTCGGATCTCTCCCGCAAGATCCTACGCTCAGGTGCAGCGTTCCCATCGATCTTCGATACACCCGCTCAACACCATAGCTCCTATATAAGCTCTCTTTACCCAAAACCTAACTCATTTCCTTCTCTTCCTTACCCGATGCCGTAGAGCTCGCTCTTCTTTCCTCTACCCCGACCATGGCAGAGCGCCACCATCTCCTTCCCTGACACCGCAAGCCACCAGCAGAAGCTATACCAGCCTACACCGCCACCTCTAGTTTTAGATATCTCTAACCTAGCCTCTCTCGTAACCCTAGAGGCTGTGTAAGAGATAAATAAAACTAGGGTTTCGCTTACAGAGGAAGCACACATCAGCTCAGAGCCGAATTAATCAGAGGGAACATCGATTCAGAGTATGGGTGAGAGTTTCAGTGAGTTATTTTATTTTTAATTTCGATTTTGAGGAATTAGGGTTTGGAGAATTTTGCATGTATAAATTGAGTGAAGCTGTGTGTGTTAGGGTTTACGCCTGGATTAGCCGGAGTGTCAATTAGGTTTATTTTGTATTTTGTTGCTTTAATATGTTTTAGTTTTAATTCTCAGGGTGTGATGAAACCCCTGTTCTTCATGATAAAGCATGTATGTTGGCTTGCTTCTGTTATGTGCTAATATGTTAAGACTAGTAGTTAATTATGGAGTTTACAAACTTTGTGATGAGTGGTGCTGTAAGAAGACCACTCATACTAGGGTGAGTTAACAAAGTTAGTTAGTGAATGTCTAACCAAGACCTTCAAGGAAGGCACAAGATCATTGCTCAACCTACATTGCTCGAGCATGAGGTCAGGTGGTGGATTCACCACCCCGATAGCTTTCTATCTATTACAATTTATCTCACTCGCTTTAGTTTAGGATCACATTACCACATCTGCCGTATCGGCAACAAACAAAACACCTATTTGTTATATTACCTCACTTAGAACTCAGTAGTTTGCAAGCCTTAGATCACTAAGCACACCCTCGTCTTCGTGGATCGACTCGCACCCGCCCCGTGCCGCAAACCGGACACCGTGCACTTGCGGTATCACCGTAGGCTATTAAATGTACACTCTTTCGGGCCTACCAAGTTTTTGTCTTGTGTTAATTGCACTTTTTAGTGTAGCACTTGCGTAGTTTGCTTTCTACGTACATTTGTTTTAGCAGCTGCGCATTCTGTACTTTTTCCTTTTCTTGTTTAACTTAGTGTAACTTAGTGTGATTCTAGAGTCAATTTGCATTATAGTAGCTGCCGCTCAAGTTCACCTTGTAGCTCGATTCGCCTTGCGTGTGCTTAACTCTGGCCTTGTGTTGAAGTATGAGCACTTAGCTGTCGAATCCACGATCGAGTCAAAATGCTTTGAGTCTCTTTGCTTTAAATTTTGCACCTTACGGGGACTAAAAATTGCTTCTTGAGTGAGGCGGTACATCTATCTGCTTTGCCGATTCTTTGAGGCCTCTTGAAACCCGACGAAAAGCAAGGAAGAAGCCATTCGACCAGGCTTGGCTTTAGCGGTTGAAATACAATTGACGCCTTGCATTTAGCTTTGAGAGTGAGGTTAGCCTAAAACTTCCACTGAATGCCTTGTGCCTGGTGCATTGTTCTAGGGAATATCTGCGCTCATGCATCTTAGGCTGCTTGCCTGTAGGTTGTGAGGCTTAAATAACAGTGCTGTGAGAAACACACAGTTGTGTACCACTTTGTTGAATCTCTATTGCGACCCGATGAAACTTGCGTAATCTTGGGTTGCGTTCTAATGCTTGTGTTTGCTGAGATGCCTTATCTGCTGTAAACTTTGTGCTAAACACTGCCGATCTTTGTAAACGTCTTGGTTGCGCTTGGCTTTGTCTTTGTGAGCTAGCATCTGCACGAAACACACTTTTGTGCTTGGTTGCGTGAGATAGTGTGTGAATTGTGCTACCACTGTGAGAGTGTGCTTTGCCGTGCTGCATTGCACTGATCTTTGCCTAGCACATGTACACTAGTTTTGAGCTGCGAGCCTAGGTTGAAAACTAATCGGCTAGTGCGTACTTTTTTATAAGTAGTAGGGTTCTGCTTTGCAATTGAAAGCCCAAAACTCTTGTGCACGGCTATTCAGGCACCGGTCTCAGGTGCCTTAGCGATTGAAAGCCCGACCACCACGAGCACTAGCATTGCGCAGCTGGTGCTGTTAGCCTTCCCTTCTCTCTGAGCTTAAACTAGCTAGGCCTCGTCATGCCAGCTGCGCTGCACTCTGCTCGAGCTCAACACACCGGGCTAGTCGACGACCGAGGCCACTTGCCGAGGGCTAAACAGGCAAATTGGGCTGGTCCCTGACCGACGAAGCACATTCTTGTCGATCAATCTCACTCCGGGCGTGTTTTGCACGACCACTTGAGGCTGTGACCAGCATGGTCGGCCAGCCTTTCCTCGACACGGCACGGTGCAACTCGTGGCCCGGGCCGAGTGCTGTTACGTTTCTGCCAAAGAGCTATCTTGTTTCAAAACGCCACGAGGCCATACATTTCCATTGCTTACGAGCTGTCAGGTTTCACGAATCCTGAAGACCGAACAGCAACATGATCCCGATAAACCAAAAGCCCAAAATCGACAAACCAAACTCCCCACATAAACCAAAGTTTCTAAGCAAATGAGACCAATTTAAACCAAACAAACCCGCATAAACCAAATTACAATTGTGAGTTCAATTTTGAGAGCTAAATCATGTCGGGATTTTGGTCACATCGAGGATACAAATAAATCCCTAGAGAGCTTGCTTACCGCATCTTTCACAAGCATGAACACCCATACCATAGTGACTTTAGGGAATTTTATGGCCTTCTCGGGCCCTAATCTCACATACCCTAATCATTATGATCAATATACATCATCCACCACAAAGTTGAAAATGAACAAATTTCTCATACCCGCCTCATCACTTTCTTAGATCATTATGAAATGCGATGCTTGCACCTTATGTGGTGGCTTAAATGCATGCTTCCTCGTGGCTTAGAGGACTGGCGAAAGTTATATCTTGCATGCTTTTAGACCCAAATCTAGGGAAACCATGATAATCGATATACGAAGTGTCTAGAAGTGACTATCGGGACCATAATCAACCCCGCACACATGGCATCATTCACCACAAATGGGGGAGATGAACAATTTTATACTCCAACTCCTAGTTTGCAATCGATAATGGACACACTCATGGAGCAAAATGCTAGGTTGTAAATGAATGCAATGCATGACCATCCATATAGCAACATGTCTAAATTTCTACAGTGAACCTCCATCCAACCATACATTGAATATCCATATGCAATATCCACTAGTGAAGACTCTCAATATGAACAACTCAGAGATGATTCTTGAAAGGAAGATTGGTACAAAATGAAATTGAAAATAGTGTTTCTAGAAATGCTAACATTGAATATGAACCTAATTGAATGGGTACACTAAAAATACAATTTTGAATGGAGAGATGGATGATGATGATGATGAATATGAATAGTTAGAAGAGCATGTGTATTTTGAAAATATGATGGAATCTTTGGTTGGAGATTAGCGCCTTTCCTCTGCGGAACCCTATGAATGATACTTCTTCAACATTCATAAATGTGATGTTGACTATGAGCTTAGCTTTGTGAAATTCTGTGAAAATGAGCATGCTTTACCACTGTTTGTGACTTAGAAAGGATGAATCTTCTGTGACACTAATGTTCTTCGATGCTTTGCTCCATGCCTAGGCTACAACATTTCGCTGGTTATGTTATACATGAGAATGTTGCCAGTATGATGAATTTGATGAACTTGTTTAATTGCGGAGAAAATGACCTCATGATTTACCTCTTAAAATTTTAGGAAAGTGTGTGGCGGTGCAAATGATTTTAAACATGAACACAACTTAGATGTACCTAACCTCTCTCCCCGAGTCACAAATTGAAACTCCTTCACCAAACCTAGGTGTAGTTTGTCACAAAATTGCAAAACCAACTTTTAAAAATGCCTAACTTAGGCCTAGAACTTTGTGCTTCCCAAGTCCTCTTGGTATTTTGCATCAAAGTATAACACTAGCAAGGAGCCACAAATGGGATCATGTATGTCTCATTTATACCACAAAACTCATTTTGAGTTAGACCTTTTGCATGATGTACCTTTAAAATTGCAAGATTTTGCTCACAAACACACCATTCACAAGTTTAGGTTTGGGGGAAACTCCTTCACATCTACAGTCTTACTTGCACTCTCATGTTATTATTTGTGTAAGGTATTTGATGGTTGTATATATTTCTATTGGGTTGATCCTCAACTCTTTAGATTGTTAGTTTATGGTGAATTTTGTATATAATCCGGTAGGACTTCATAAATTTTTTCTTTTCTTTATTCGGTTGAGTCTTCTTGCACATATATTGTGCTAATCCGATATGATCTCCGTTGAGAATGTTGGATTTTGCCTCGATTAACGAAGCTCCAACCTTGCTCCCGCCGACATACCCCCATTAATCTTCCCTTTTTATCTTATCAAGATAGTTCTTTGGTATGTGTTTAATTTTCTATCTTGTTGACATTGAGGACAATGTTTGATTTAGGTTTGGGGTGTGATTTGCATTTAGAGTTTTAGTCTTTTATTTCACCTTTTATCTTAAAAAAAAAAAAAAAAAAAAAAAAAAAAAAAAAAAAAATCAATCAAAACTTTTTGCAAATAAAAACCTCCAACTTTTAGAGATTTTAGAGTCACTAGCATGCTTCTAGCTATGTTTACAGAGAATCAATCGAAATAATGAACTTGGAAGTGAAACGAATTGAGTTTCCTAGTTGATTAGAGCGTTAAAGTTGGATTTAACCACCTAGGAGGGCGAATTAGGTCTTTGTTTAGATGTTCGGTGGTAAATTGTGATCAACCATAGTGGAGACTACCCATTTACATTATGCGTACCTAAGCCTTCACTCTTTGTGACTTTCTGAAAAGTTTTTGTGAGTGTGTGTGTCACCGTACGTCAATTCAGGTAGGAATGGTGAGAAGAACTTCGCACCACTTCGCACTATTTTTTGATCTTTTGAGTGCTAATTCCGTCAATCATGAGGGTGACGTCTAAAGATGAAAACTCCTTCTAAATATCGATTTGATTAACATCACTCTCTCTCTCTCAATCGCAAGACCCATGTAACATCATCGCCGAGAACCTGAAAGGTAATCGTAATATTGAAAGAAAAATTGATATAGTCCAAGGTTTTGTGCAACAAAGAAAAGAAAATAAGATGAGAATTAATGATTGAGTTTATCGTTTGTGTAGCTTGATTCAAAAAATAAAAAAAAATAAAAAAAAAAAAAAATTAAAAAAAATAAAAAAAAAAAAAAAAAAAAAAAAAAAAAAAAAATTATAAAGTTTTTTTGAAGTTCAGAAGTTCGTCATCAACAGTTGAAGACCGAAGACCGAAGATTGAAGACGTTTTTGTTTTCTATGAGAGATCGATATTAATTGCCCGATCAAATTTGAGGAAGTGAGTGAGTACTCCCCACCTACTAATGGTTGATTTTTTCCCTTCTAGAGATCATTAGAAAAGATTCTTTTTGTCCACACTTTTGTGGAGTCTCAGATTTTATTTCGGAGGTTATCTTCTTACCTACAACGTGTGCAGGATTTCTCTCTTATTCCTGCTTGCACACATGACCAAAAGCGATCTTTTTGAGTGCAATTATCATAAACCCTAATGGTGAGGCAGAAGTTGAGACTTATGATCACAATCGAATCCGAATTCTTTCATATGGTATGGTTACTTCGCTCAAGACTTAAGGATGAGAATGCTCTTCGACAGTTCTAACTTCCGTTACCAGCATGCGGTAAATTCTGGCGTCCTCATATAGCTCCTCGATGCTTGAGACTCTTTTACACTCGAAGCCGGGAGTATTGGTTAGTGGGTACACCTCTTGTAAACCCTCACGAGACTACAACTCGTCCACTAGGGACACCTAGGGGTTTAAAGGCTTAGTGCATACGCTAAATGCATTCGAGAGACCTGCGGCAGGGGTATAGTTAGGATTTCTTCATTTCTGTTTCACTTGAGGACAAGTAAAATTCAGGTTTGGGGGTATTTGATGAGTGCCAAATAGTGCATATTTATACACCTTTTTATTGGCATTTTACTCATCTTTTGTGCTCAAGAATCGGATATTATCCTGCATTCTCGTGTTTTCTTTGTTTTCAAGAATAAATATTTGTATTAATTAATTTTGTATTTTTAGGTACTAAATAAAGCTCGGAGAATCCGAGGAGCCAAAAGAGCGAAAGAATTGGAGTCGAGCATCTATGGAGCAGAATAGCCAAAGCCTGCGCAATGGTTGCAATCGACAAGTAGCAACTCATCTAGAAGACATGGGCTAGAGCTACCCGCGACCGCGATCCGAGGCCGCATCACTCGAGCCGTTGAGATCTCGTCTCAGCTACATCCAACGGTCGCTCCATCACTATACATCATCTCTTGATGCACTCAGCGCAACACCATATCACAACGAACCGCTACCAACCTCGACCAGTTCGGATCTCTCCCGCATAGATCCTACGCCGCTGCGCCTTCCTCATCGAGCTTTGATGTAACTGCTTCACACCACAACACCTATATATTCCAAAAGCCTAACCCTAAACTCATTTCTCTTCTCCCTCACCCGACAGCAGCTCTGCTCTTCACCTCCTCTTCCCCGACCATCTGCGCAACTCCATCACCACCACCATCTCCTCTCGCTTAGCTCTTCCCGACACCGCTAGCCACCAGCGCAGGCCATACCATCCTACACCATCACCTCTAGTTTTAGATATCTCTAGCCTAGCCTCTCTCATAACCCTAGAGGCTATGTGAGAGATAAATAAAACTAGGTTTCGTTTCACGACTGGAGAAGACAGAGCAAACATCAATCGAGACTGGATCGACGAGAGCTGACAAACGATTCAGTAGGCCATTAAAGATTGGGTTTGAGTTATTTTTGATTTATTTCGATTTTTGTGAATTAGGGTTTGGTGTTTCCCTTGCATGTATAAATAGAAGTGTTATGTGTGTGTTAGGGTTTACGCCTGGTTAGCCAGTGTGTCAATTAGGGTTCATTTAGGGATTAATCTGTGTTTTATTTCTTGTTATGTTTTAATTTTAATTCTCAGGGTGTGATGAAACCTCTGCTCTTCATGATAAAGCATGTATGTTGGCTTGCTTCCTGTTATGTGCTAATATGTTAAGACTAGTAGTTAATTATGGAGTTTACAACCTCGTGATGAGTGGTACTGTAAGAAGACCACTCATA
This sequence comes from Papaver armeniacum, assembly GCA_023531295.1. NCBI lineage: Eukaryota > Viridiplantae > Streptophyta > Magnoliopsida > Ranunculales > Papaveraceae > Papaver > Papaver armeniacum. The sequence continues at coordinate 104,183 of JAJJWW010013942.1, forward strand.
CTAGGGTGAGTTAACAAAGTTAGTTAGTGAATGTCCAACCAAGACCTTCAAGGAAGGCACAAGATCATTGCTCAACCTACATTGCCCAGAGCATGAGGTCGGTGTGATTCGCCACCCACGATAGCTTTCATCTATTACAGATTTATCTCACTGCCTTAGTTTAGGATCACATTACCACATCTGCCGTACTCGGCTGACAAACAAAACACTCTCTGTTATATTACCTCACTTAGAACTCATTGAGTTTGCAAGCCTTGGATCACTAGCACACCCTCGTCTCTGTGGATCGACTCGCACACCCTACTGTCTTGCAAAACCGGACACCGGTGCACTTGCGGTATTACACGTAGGTCATAAAATATACACTCTTGAGGCGCTGCCAAGTTTTTGGCGCCGTTGTCGCAGGACTTGCGCGTGCACGTGATCTTTTGCTTGCTTAGCTGAGTTGCAAATCATCCTTGTACATATTCATCTTTGTGTTAATTCTTTTTTTTAGTGTAACTTCTTCGTGGTTGCTTTCTCTCGTAATTTGTTTTAACCTTTACATCCGTACTCTTCCTTTTCTTGTTTAACTTAGTGTAACTTAGTGTAATTTTCGGTCTAATTTGCATTATAGCTGTAGCTCAGGTCACCTTGTCGCCTCAGTTCACCTGCATTGTGCTTTCTAGCCTTGTGTTAGTATAGCTTAGCCTACTCAAATCCTGTCGGTCAAATCGCGATCTCTTTGCTTTAAATTGCACCTTACGGGAACTAAAAATTGCTTCTCTGGTGAACAGTATCTATCTTCGTAGTCAGCGCTGACTCGAGCCAACCAAAGAAAGGGCAAGGAAAAGCTCGAGCTTGGAGCTTAGCCTCGTGATTGAAATATAATTGACCCTTGCATTGCTTCTGAGATGAGGTAAGCCTAAAACTTCCCACGAATGCCTTGTGCCTAGTGCATTGTTCTAGGGAGCCATCTGCCCTTTCCTTAGTAGCGTGCTCTGTGTTTGTGAGATAAATAACAGTCCAGCGAAACTCTGGTTGTGTCCACTGTTGAATCTGGTGACCCGGTGAAACTTGCATAATCTTGAGTTGCATTTTTAATCTGTGTTTGCTAGGATACCTTGCGTGACGTAAACTTTGTGCTAAACACCGCCACTCGCTTGCTCAGTGTTGAGCGCGCACTTGGCCTGTGCTAGTGAAGGCTAGCATCTACCTCGCAAAGAGCACACTCTTGTGCTTAGTTCCATGTGAGATAGTGTGAGATTGATGCTACCACAGTGAGTGTGCTTTTGCCAATCGTGCACAATCTTTGCTAGCCTGTGCACTCGTTTGAAGCGCAGAACCTAGGTTGAAAACTCAGCTATTCTGTGCACATAAGTAGTGGGCTGCACCACAGTGAGCCCAAACTCTTGTACACAGCTATTTGGACTCAACTCGGGCTGCCAGCAGGTTGAAGCCCAACCCACCAAGCCTTATCATGTAACTGTGGAGTCGTTAGCCTTCCCACACTATCCACGGGCTTAAACTCAAGTCAGGCCACATCAGCGGTTTGTGCACTTTGCCCGGCTAACACACCCTGAGGCTATCAATCGACAAGAACTTTTATGTGGTCTATGTTATTTATTTCATCAATTTTCTTTCCTTTGCCGTAGCATCGAAAAATAAACCAAAGACTATACTGTTACAGTGCCTCAGTTGAATTCTGCTCACCAAATACTTATTGTCATAATCTAGGCATTGAAGTGTTCCATTTGTCAATGCGGCATCTTTAACTGATTATAAACACAAGTTATGTGGCAGTTACAAAACTCATTCATTCCACTTATTTGACAAGTTCATAACTATTTATCCCACTTATTTGGCGATTACAAAATCCTTAATACCAGGTTTATGCAATCGAGTCTACACTCCTTCATTCTATTTAAGTGACGGTTTTAGAAAAGGAATCATTCATTCTCCATTTTTATAGAAAGAAATCATTCGTTCTCTAACACAATGGGTCGTCAGTGAAACCCAGGTGAAAAACCAATACCCAATCTGAAGAAAGCGTGATGATGGTGGTAAATCGAAATCGAAAGCGCAAGAGCGCCTCAAGAGTCGATGTGTGAGGCGAGAATAGCAAATTTGTAGGTAAGTGATGTATATGTTGAATTGAAGTTTTTAATTTTAGGGTTTATCCTATACTGAGAAACACTAAAGTGGAAATTATGTTGTTTAGTCTTTTGAAAATCAAATTGAAATTCGATTGCATGTTTGAATGAGCGGTAGAATACAATTTGAAAATCATGCCTGAATATATGCCCCGAATCCAGATCTTATTGCATGCCTTCTACTGCATACACATTTAATTGAATACCATGCGGTTTGTACATAACTGGCTTTGTTTGTTTCATAAATACTATGCGCGTTACAGTGTTAAAATCTCTGCATTCTAAAATCCACGACACGCCATTTAAGCTTACCATTTAACAATGCCAGTTCTAAGTGCCTGCGTATTGTCGTTATGTTAACTTATTATGCCTGGTCTTACTGTGAAAAAATGTTCATTCATCCGTCTAAAATTCAAAGACAACCTGGCATCATATATTAATTGATTAGAATGCTGGCACCTATGCCGGAACTCTGTTAAGTTCGATTTCTATGCTGGTTGTCATTATATAACCTCGGTTTACATATTGTCACATAGGTCTAGAGCACCACAAAAGAGCAAAGGAAAGTGCAAAGCTGTTTGTGAAGCAAAACGTAAGTCCTCTCGACATAGCTGGTCTGATCCGGCCATCGCTAAGGTCACGACTCGGGATCAACCTATGAGCTACCCAACCAGTGCAGTGATGATGATGATGAGTGGGAAACATATCCACATGCACGAACGAGCAGGTGGCTCATCCTCACAAGCGAGTGGCTTAGGACAGAGCCGATGCCGGAGTAGAAGCCCCTAAGATCGGTGTAAAGGCACCCCAGTCCCACTTCTCCGATAAGTATGACATGATTCCGGACTGCGATGATGGCAAACATTGGGGTGAACCGATAAACCATGCAACTCTTATTTGCCTACAAATACTCTTAGGCTCACGAGATATATCAAACTTATGTAAGAAGTTTGCATCTTGTTATTATATTATTTATCGCTGATCAAGTGAATGTAATTTACTCACTGTGTTTATAGGACCACAAGAATGCCTTCCGTGTTAGCCGCCATCAACAATCGGATGTATGGCCTTTGAAAGCTTGAGTTGGTGGCGCCGATTAAAGCCGTAGTCAAAGCACTCTGGGTTGTATCCTCAAGCGAGCAAGAATTATGTGGCCAGCGATCACCGTCACGGCAAAGTCGCTTTTTGAGAGGCTTTATGAGTGAAAGCGATACCATGCATTTTCCTTTTTGGCAGATGACCATGTCGTCCTCAGAGATGTCCAGAAGGATAATAGGTCTTGAGGTTCCTGAAAACCCGTTAAG
>JAJJWW010013943.1:0-59945 GCA_023531295.1 Papaver armeniacum
ATTAACCCCGCGAGCCCTGTATGTTGCGATATTATGATCCTACAAGCGAGAATTAAACAAAAGCACTTTCTGCCCAATGCAAAATTGTTTCCTAGAAATCATGTTATCATGGAATGCTTTCGTCTTTTCTTTGTAAATCCGTGAACTTTCAAATGCATCATTGCGAAGCTCCTCTAGCTCTTGGAGTTGTAACTTCCTTTGCTTTCCAGCCCCATCCATCTCCATGTTTGCATTGTTTAATAGCCCAAAACGCCTTATGCTCCAATTTCACGGGTAAGTGACAAGGTTTACCATACACAAGCCTAAAGGGAGACATCCCAATAGGTGTTTTATATGCGGTTCTATATGCCCACAAAGCATCATTAAGTCGCATGCTCCAATCCTTCGTTGTTGGGTTCACCGTCTTTTCTAGAATAGATTTCACCTCCTTGTTAGACACCTCGGCTTGTCCATTGGTTTGGGGATGATGAGGTGTTGCAATCTTGTGCATACATTGTACTTCGTCACAAGCTTTGCAAAATCCTGTTTTTGAAGTGAGAACCCCCATCGCTAATTATGGCTCTTGGAATTCCAAACCTTGCAAAAATGTGGGCTTGTACAAAATTAAACCACTTTAGAATCATTAGTGGGGTGGCTTTAGCTTCCACCCATTTCGAGACATAATCAACAAGTAAGTAAGATATAAAAATTCCCATGGGAGTTGACAAAGGCCCCATAAAATCAATACCCCATACATCAAAACTTCAATAAATTGAATAAAAGTTTGTGGCATTTGATTTCGGGCACCTAGATTGCGGTTCTTTGACACCTATCACAAGTTGTACAAAATATATGTGCATCCTTAAACAAGTTGGCCAATAAAAACCACTTTCTAGTACCTTGTGAGCGGTTCTCTTCTCCTAAAATGTCCTCCGCAAGCATAAGAGTGACAAAAGACAAGATAGAATTAAATTTAGATTCGGGAACGCACCTTCGTATTACTTGGTCACTACCATGTTTATAATATGGATCATCCCATATGTATTGGTTCCCTAACCTCTTAAGTTTTCCCTCTCGGACGAGACAAGTTCTTTGGGATTTGTTTAGAAACTAAGTAATTGACAATATCGGCATACCATGGTTCTCCAAAGGCAATTGAGAATAGTTGCTCATCCAAGGGAAACTTTCACGCAACGGGATAGTCTCCTTTGTCCACATCAAGTCGGCTCAAATAATCCTTGCTTGGTGTTCTCTAATTCCTTCTTTGTCTTTGATTTCAATATCAAACTCTTGCAAGAGTAATATCCATCGTATGAGCTTCTTGCTTTCTTTTTGTAAGCAAAGACTTAAGTCACTTGCATGATCGTAAAAGACAACAACTTTTGTACCAATTAGATAAGAGCTAAACTTTTCAAAGCAAAACAATGGCTAATAACTCTTTTTCAGTGGTTGTGTAGTTTTGCTGCCTCATTTAACATTCTAGAAGCATAATAAATAGCTTACGAGGAAGCTTCCCAACACGTTGCCCAAGCACCGCACCAAATCGCATAGTCACTTGCATCACACATGAGCTCAAAAGGCTAATCCAATCCTGGTTTAATGATAAAATAAAATCAAAAGTTCTTTCAAACGATTGAATGCCACCATACATTTCTCATCGAAGTTAAAAACCACATCTTTTTGCATTAAATTACAAAGTGGTGATGCTATCTTGGAAAAGTCCTTTATGAATCTAGATAGAAACCTGCATGACCAAGAAAAGAACGTATTTCCCTCACCGTAGTGGGAGGGGTTAGAGCACGAATAAGGTCTATCTTAGATTTATCAACTTCAAGTTTTAGAAGATATTATATGGCTAAAACTATGCCATGAGTTACCATGAAATGGCACTTCTCCCAATTTAGCACAAGATTGGTTTCAACACATCGTTCAAGGATTAGAGACAAATTGTTCAAGCAAAGGTCAAATGAATCACCAAAGACACTAAAGTCATCCATGAACACTTCGATTATGTTTTCAACATATTCGAAAAGATACTTACCATACACCTTTGGAAAGGTAGTGGAGCATTGCATAAGCCAAAAAGGCATCCTTCTATAAGCAAAAGTACCGAAAGGACAAGTGAAAGTGGTTTTCTCTTGGTCCCCGCACTATCACAATCTGATTATAACCTCAATAGCCATCAAGAAAGCAATAATAAGAGTGTCCAAACGTTCAAGCATTTGATCAATAAAAGGCAATGGAAAATGATATTTCCTAGTGGTGGCATTCAATTTTCTATAATCAATACAAACCCTCCAACCGGTTTGCACACGAGTTGAGACAAGTTCATTCTTATCATTCTCTACCACCGTCACACCCGATTTCTTTGGTACTACTTGTATCGGGCTTACCCACTTGCTATCGGATATGGGGTAGATAACACCCACTTCCAAAAGCTTGAGTATCTCCTTTTTCACAACTTCCATCATGGGAGGATTCAAACGACGTTGCGCTTCCTAGTAGGCTTTGCATCATCCTCCAAACGAATTTCAGGCATACAAACCATAGGCTTATACCCTTGATATCGGTAATTGTCCATCTTATGGCGTCTTGTACTTAGCACCCTTAGAAGTTTTTGCTCCCCAGAATCATTAAGCTTATTAGAAACAATAACAAGGTAACTCTTCATTATCACCCAAGTACAAGTACTTTAGGTGGTCGGGAAGAGGTTTCAATTCTAACTGAGATTTAACAATCAAGGTACAAGCTTTTTCATCACTGCGTGGTAAAGAAATAAAAAGAGATATTATGAGTTTCCGGCATCCTTGTAGTGAATTAAGATCACCAAGGGCTTCCTTGACTTCATTACTACACTCTACACCATTATCCATGGATGTAGTTAACACTTGGTTTCCAAAGCATCATCACCGTTTAATTCAAACATTTGTTGTGCCAATATATCCATAACATCAATGGAGAAACAAGAGTGGACATCACTAGGATATCTCATCGTCTCGAAAATGTTGAAACGTATTGTTTCTCCATCAAACTCCATGGTTAGCGTTCCTTGTCCACATTAATTATGGTTTCGCCGTTTTCATGAAGGGACGCCCAAGTAGCAATGGAAGAGACGAGTCCAGGTGAACCTTCATCCATCTCTAACACACAAAGTCACTGGAAATACAAGTTGATTAACCTGCACAAGAACATCCTCAACAATACCCATTGGGTAGACATTAGAGCGATCGGCTAATTGCAATACAATTTCAGCCTTTTTAAGAGGACCAAGTGATGCGTGTCGTAGGTGCAATCAAATTAATTAATACTTTACTACCTAATTAACAAGTAATATAGGGTAGTCAAGGTCGATCCCACGAGGAGCAAGAGATTCTAGTTGTAAAAATTGTCACGAAAGGGGGTGTAAAAAGCAAAGAAAATAAACAAAGCAATTAAAAGATAAAGTTGAAAGCAATAAGAGAGACAAGATCAAGGAATCCTTCTTCGTTGCAAAATAATGATTAAAGTTATGTTCTTTTCTACTTGTTATTAGTCACAGATTATCACCAACCGTAGGATAGCAGTACGCTTAGCTAGCCCCAAAATCCCTAATTTCACCGAGTAATGTGTCCGCTAGTTATCGTATTCTATTCAAAAGAACCACCCCGAGGTTCGCTTATAAGATGTAATTCCCGAATGCATTAAGATTTATGAATTTAGGTTTAGTACTAGTAGTTAAACTCGGTTCGCTTGGTTCACTTTCTAGCGTTGTTTCTACACATAATTGCTCCACGGAATCCTCAAGGTCTCGTGTTTGCTACTTATGTAAAGAGTCAAGAAACGATTACTTATCTCCTAACTTTCACTAGCATTAGATTAAACTAACAAATCAATTTAGCATGCATTCTAAACAATCTATCAATCAATCATGAATGTCATTAAGATCATTCCTATTAGTAAAAACAAACGATAATCATGTGAAAAACTTCAAGATAGAATTAAAAACAAAAACTCAAATCATATTAAGAACTAGGAATTCATCCTCAATCAATAAAATTAGCTACTCATGTTAAAAAGTTCACACAAAGAATAAGAAAAGAAAAGAATTGTGTGTGTAGAGATGTGTGTGTAAAGATGTAGAAAAAGATGTGTCTAGAAGTTGTAGAAAACTTCTCTATTTATAAGCTTCAATATTCTCCAAATCTTAAGGAGTAGAATCCTTTTCTTTTGCAACTCAATTTCCAAATCCAAGCTTTTCTCAACTCTTCCACCTTCTCTTTCCAAATTTGAGTCCAATTCTCCATCCAATTCCTAGCCCAAGTCTTCACACCCATGAGAGAAGTCCATAGAAAATTCTGGAATTTTTGCTTTCGTAGGAAAAGCCTGGGATTGTGGCAATCGGCGAAATAGTCATGCATGCAATTGTCTCAGTGATAGCAAAGCTAAAGCCGGTCACCGGTCAACGGTCGGATCGGTCGGTCAATCGGGTCGATTAGTCCGTCAATCAAGGTTGTGTCGGTGGTCAATCAGGTCAGTCGGAGTCGGGTGACCTGGTGAGTTACTTAGCCAAGCCGGGCCATCAGACAGAGCCATACTCATATCCACCCATGATGACATTCAATTCTTTCTCATTAAATTTGGACCAGCCATGCCAAACAAATTTCTTCCACCAAAGACTGTTCATTTCCGACTTGAGCAAAACCCTCACATCTTCAACTGTCAATACTCATGTAACTCGAATCCATGTAAACAATCCATCAGCAGCTCCTTTTCCCAGCTGCAACTTCACAGCTAACACCATCTCAACACAGTGGCACCATCTGCGGCTGCAACACCACTGCCTCTTCATTCCTGCAATCAACTCATCATACACAGCAGCATAATCAACAAAAGCAGCTGTTAAGCCTCAAGCCACCATTTCAACCCATTCTATCTCCGGCCGCTTTGTAATTTTTACCTCCAAGCTCCAACCGACATTGCAACTTCATTCTCGGCTCCCATTCGTAGTTCATTACCGGCTCCCTTATGGCATAGCACTCAAATCTCATAACTTCACCGCTACAAGATCACATAAAAGCCTCCATAGCAGAGATGCAGCCCGGTTCAATACTAGCTCATACATCTAACAAGTCATACACATTCGGTGCTTCTTTGCTTCTCTATTCTACCCACAACTTCACCGAGTTTCTTTTTGATTACAAAGAACATCAACTCACCATCATCCTCCCTGGTTCACTCGGATCGGCTCCATATCTTCCATCCCATTCACATTGCCCCTGCAACAACTAATACCCCGTAGTTCAGCCCATCTCAATCCACCATATCCAAGAGCACCGACTTTCGAGGACCAGACATTTCAGTCATGGCATCACTTGATGCAACTCCCCTCCATTCCCCGCATCTCGTAGCAAAGGTAATTTCTCCAATAGCTTCACCGCCTCATCAACAAAGACAACCACCTCTTCCTTATTCGGCTCAAGCTCCATTCATTCATTAGCTCATAGCGACCTTGACTTCTTTCCCCCGACTTGTACAACACCATTAACTCAAAACCCATCTTCAATTTCGAGGATCAAACTCCATCCAAATACCACGATTTCTAAGAATCCAGTAAATCAACAAGTAAAACCCATCAAAGTCTTCACCAATTCCTTTGTTCTTCACCCCAAATTTCAATCTCAAAATCAAATCCAGATCCCACAATCACCGGTTCAGTCCACGGCATGCCGATTGAGACCCCAAGTTCTTCATTATTTCTCGATCCGAAGTAGCGGCATCTTCTTCTCTTTCGATTTTTGCCTCTCGATCTCGTCAATCATCATCGTTGCCTCTCTCTGGGAACTCAATCTCTGTCTAATCCATCACAATCAATGACCATCAACATCTCCTCCAGATCGAACCCATAATAGACCCATTCTCCGATTCGATCCCCATCATTCAATTTTTCCCACCGTGAGCAATCTTCTCTCAATTTCTCGATCGACATCATCATATACCTTGTTTATCAGTCGCGAAACAAACCCTAATCTCGATTTCTCACATTAGCGAGAGATTTCATTGTTAATCTCTCCTCAATCCTCGGACTCCAGCCTGACCATGACTGCTCGTTGTGGTGGAAAGAGAAATGATTTCTCAAGTTAGCTTTAGGGTTATAAAGTGGGTTCTGGATCCAGGTTTAGGGTTTGGATCGTCTGATTAGGGTATGGAGCACTAGGCTAGGGTATGGGTGGATTGAGGACATGTGGGCTTGGGTATGGAGTTAGAGTTCACTCCCTTCTTTTGGATAAGGGACACCTCTCTGACCTCCCCTTAACTATTATTGTCCTTCCTTTAGTAATTTGAGTCACCCCTTAACCTTGGCTGGGCTCCATATAGTATTCCCTCCTTGGTGAAATGACAATTTTACCCTTTTGGCTCAAATAGGGTGATTTCTTCTTCTTTTCCTCCGTGCGACTCCAAAGTAGCTATAAAACTCAAAACAAGCGTAAAATACATAATTTACAAGAAAAATAAGCAAAAGAAAGCATAAACTACTAGATAGTAAATTAGGTGTATTCTACACCTATCAAATTCCCCCACACTTAGACTTTGCTAGTCCTCGAGCAAATCAAACTAAAAACTCACAACTTCAAAGCGTTCAAAGCCGTCACAAGCATCCAAAGAGTTATGAGGACATAGAATTTCGCATGCTAGTAATAAGAAGTTAGAAATACTAAAGAACATATTCTCATTCTTAAATGTTGAGTGAGAAGTAACCACACCATAATGAAAGAATGCGTGTTTGAGAAACGATCAATAAGCATTTCGCCTCGACTTCGCCTCACCAAAAAGATTTTATGATAATTGCACTCAAAAAGACCAGCTTTTATGGTTCTCACATGTGTGCAGGTAGGAATGAAGAGAGAAATCCTGCAACACGTTGAATGGTGGGAAGGATAACTTCCAAATATTTTTAAAAACCCACATCTTTTAATATTTTGAAAAACCATTTTTCTGACGATCTCTAAGAAAGGAAATCAACCATTATTATCGAGGATGAGATTACTTACTCACCTTCACATCCGATCGCCAATTATGATAACACCACTCTCACGACATCCAAGAGAAACGTCTTCCGTTCCTCGTCTTTATCTTCTTGGTCTTCGGCTTCGGTTTCAACTATTGATGATAAACCCTCGAATTTCATAAATCCTTGACATTTTATAACTCTTTTACCTTAAATCCTTGTCGCTTGAAACTTCCTTATAAATTTTCCTTTCCCACGGCTCATTAAATAAGAACAAATATTTCTCTTTTTTTTTTTTTTTTTTTTTTTTTTTCAAAACAAGAGAAATTAAATACAAAATAAACCATGGCCGTGAAAGAAGTATTTTTCCGCTTGATTCTTCACAACTTGTATCGTCTTGAAATCATAAACTTCAAAAATTCTCACCTTTTAATTTTCTTCGCTTTTATGAATAAGTCTTCATACTTGGATATAAAATTACCTCATTGTATTGTAAGTCCTCAACATATATGTAAAAATCCGCTCATTCGTATGTTGCTTTACTTGAATATGAAATTTGCTCTTTTCTCGTTCGTTGCTTGTAAACCTTAAACTTTTCCAACTTTCCTTGTAGATTTTGATGTCGCTCCTTGTTGATGATGAATGTGTTTCTATGGATCCGTTGTTGTCGAGAGAGAGAATGGTGCTAACTTGCAAATCGAACTACAAGAAGGAAGCTTTCATCCATGGACGTCACCCTCATGATTGACAAAATTAGCACTCAAGAGATCAAAGAGTAGTGCTTCTATTGGTGGGAGGTTGGGTAGCTCACCATTCTACCCGGAATTAACGTACGGTGACACACACTCAAAAGAAGCTCTTTAGTAGATGGAAAATTTCTGGTCGGTGCCTCACATGATATGAATACGGGTAGTCTCCACTAATGATTGATCAGCAACTCTAATAATGCATTTCTCCCTGCACCAAATTCGCATCACCGCATGATTAAATCCATTATTTAACACTCAAACAAGCAAGAAATCCGAATGTAGTTCTCTAACATTTCCAAGTTCAATTATGTCGGTCAAAATCTCTATGTAAACATACCTAGAAGTATGCTAGTGACTCTAAAATCTTTTAAAAGTTGAAATTTTTAAGTAAAACTTTTTTTTTTTTTTTTTAATTTTTTTTTTCATTTTTTTGTAATTTTTGTTTTAAAAACATGCTTAACCACTCCCCACACTTAAACCTTACATTGTCCTCAATGTAATTGAATCCTCCTAGTAAAGTCAAGGTGGGAAATTTTAACATGATAAGAAACAAGAAAAAGAAATAACAAAAAAGCAAAAAGGATAAGAAATACAAAACCTATGGGTTGCCTCCCATTAAGCGCTTGTTTTAAAGTCGACGGCCCGACTTAGCTCTCGCAAGATTCATTCCCCATATACTAACAATCTGAAAATTTGAGGATCTACCCATAATACCTGTTTTGAGAACAATAACTCCATACAAATATTAGCACAAGAAAACAATAGTGAAATTATCGCTCGATAGAAATTTCCCCCACACTTATTCTCGTCCACACTCGGAAGTGTATAAAGAACATAGAATTTTGGAACTTCCATGTATTCCTCTTGGCAAACCTGCATGGTGTTAGCATCAAGTGTTTCCAATGGTGGATATTTAGAAACAAAATCATCCAAAAATACTTTCGAAGCACATACATTCAAACCAATAAGAGGTAAAGGAGAAGAATCAATATGCAAGGGTTAGACAAACCTTTCACAATTTCTTGTATTATAGAATCCTCTTCATCCTTAAAATTCAAGTGAACTACTTACCTCATGTATATCGTGGTCCTCTATCAAACCTTGCAACCATTCTTCGTCGTTTTCTACCTTAACCAAAGTCTCGGTATCATCATAATCATTAGCAAGTTCAATTGGGTCTTCCACAAAATCAATGAATGTGGTTTCATCCTCTAATATCATCTCTTCAACATTCTCATCATCGGAATCGGGCCATTCACTAAAATGATTTTCATCGGTATAGATTGTAAAATCTTCTTGTGCGGGTGTTACAACGTTTACAACAATAGGTAAGTCACACCCAATCTCCTCCTTTTGAATAGGTGAAGGATCGTTATTATGATCCGGAGTTGGAATAACTTCCTCATTGTCGGAACATTCATACACTTCCTTCGGACTCCCATCTTTCCTTAAGAAATTTTTTCCAAGCAATAAATGCATCTTCCTCAAGCTCTTCCTTTTGAATAGGTGATTGATCATTATTAAGATCAAGGCTCGAGTAAGCTACACTATCGTCATCAAAAGTATCCAAAGGTTGGTCATTTTCAACACAATCATCTTCATTTTCGGACTCACCATAATAAGAATCTTCATCGGTTTCATAACCTTTATCCCGATGTCGTTTAAGTTCCATATGAATGGTCCTACTAATTTCTGCGACAAGCTCTTCCGAGTCCCCATCATCCTCCAATTTGTATAATTTCTCGTGCAAGTTTCGACGTTCACAATTTACCACCGTTTATAGAGTTTATAGAGATCTCCCTCTTTGGAAAAAGTGAAGGAAAAACACGATGAAGAGGAGTATATTCCAAATTCTCTAGAGCACATTACTAGAAAACAAATTATTAGATGTATAACTATCCATCCATCCTTGTGATTGTCCACTTACATACCCGTCATAAGGTTGTTGATATGTATGAGAATATCCATAAGGTTCTGTAGGAATTTGATCATAGCCAAAAGATTGGTTTTGATTGTATCCTAAGGATGGTTGGAAGTTGTCATAATGTTGAGGTTGAAAACCGTATTGATTGTTGTAATATGCTTGCTCTTGTCCACCATACATGGAAAACCAATCTTTTGGAATAAGATTCAAAAACTTAAGTTAGATCGGAATAGAATCCAACAAAGCAAGAATAAAGCAAAAAGAAAAATAAAAACAACTAAAATCATCCGCTGCTCCCTTCTTGGCGCCTAAAATTTGATGCGTGTCGAGGTGCAATCAAATTAATTAATACTTTACTACCTAATTAACAAGTAATATAGGGTAGTCAAGGTCGATCCCACGAGGAGCAAGAGATTCTAGTTGTAAAAATTGTCACTAAAACGGGGGTGTAAAAGCAAAAGAAAATAAACAAAGCAATTAAAAGATAAAGTTGAAAGCAATAAGAGAGACGAGATCAAGGAATCCTTCTTCGTTGCAAAATAATGATTAAAGTTATGTTCTTTTCTACTTGTTATTAGTCATGATTATCACCAACCGTAGGATAGCAGTGCACGCTTAGCTAGCCCCAAAATCCCTAATTTCACCGAGTAACGGAAGTCCGCTTAGTTATCGATTCTATTCAAAAGAACCACCCCGAGGTTCGCTACAAGATGTAATTTAAATGAATGCATTAAGATTTATGAATTTAGGTTTAGTACTAGTAGTTAAACTCGGTTCGCTTGGTTCACTTTCTAGCGTTGTTTCTACACATAATTGCTCCACGGAATCCCTCCGCAAGGTCTCGTGTTTGCTACTTATGTAAAGAGTCAAGAAACGATTACTTATCTCCTAACTTTCACTAGCATTAGATTAAACTAACAAATCAATTTAGCATGCATTCTAAACAATCTATCAATCAATCATGAATGTCATTAAGATCATTCCTATTAGTAAAAACAAACGATAATCATGTGAAAAACTTCAAGATAGAATTAAAAACAAAAACTCAAATCATATTAAGAACTAGGAATTCATCCTCAATCAATAAAATTAGCTACTCATGTTAAAAGTTCACACAAAGAATAAGAAAAGAAAAGAATTGTGTGTGTAGAGATGTGTGTGTAAAAAGATGTGTCTAGAAGTTGTAGAAAACTTCTCTATTTATAAGCTTCAATATTCTCCAAATCTTCTAAGGAGTAGAATCCTTTTTCTTTTGCAACTCAATTTCCAAATCCAAGCTTTTCTCAACTCTTCCACCTTCTCTTTCCAAATTTGAGTCCAATTCTCCATCCAATTCCTAGCCCAAGTCTTCACACCCATGAGAGAAGTCCATAGAAAATTCTGGAATTTTTGCTCGTAGGAAAATCGGGATTGTGGCGGAATCAAGCCGGAATAGTCGCCGCCAAGAATCGTCTCTGTGATCGGGCAAAGCCAAACCGGCCACCGGTCAACGGGTCGGATCGGTCCGGTCAATCGGGTCAGATTGGTCTGGTCAATCGGGTCAGTCGGTCTCGTCAAGGCGGGTCGGGTTGAGTCGGGATTCGGGCTGACCGAGTTCTTAGCCAAGCCAGGCCATTGCACAGCCATACTCATATCCAGCCATGATGGCTGTTCAATTCTTTCTCATTAAATTTCAGACCATCTGCCATGCCAAAACAGCTTCCACCAGCACCTGTTCATTTCCTGACTTGAGCAAAACCTCACATCTTGAGCCACACTGCTGTCAATACTCATGTAACTCGAATCCATGTAAACAATCCATCAGCAGCTCCTTTTCCCAGCTGCAACTTCACAGCTAACACCATCTCAACACAGTGGCACCATCTCGCGGCATTGCTTTCATCGCCTCTTCATTCCCGCAATCAACTCATCATACACAAACAGCATAATAAAAAAGCATTTGTTAAGCCTCAAGCCACCATTTCAACCCATTCTATCTCCAGCCGCTGCTCGTAATTTTACCTCCAAGCTTCGACATTGCAACTTCATTCTCAGCTCCCATTCGCAGTTCATTACCAGCTCCCTTATGACATAGCACCTGAAATCTCATAACTTCACCTACCACAGCATCACATAAAAGCCTCCATAGCCAGATGCAGCCCAGTTCTATCCTAGCTCATACATCTAACAAGTCATACACATTCAGTGCTTCTTTAAGCTTCTCTATTCTACCCACAACTTCACCAGAGTTTCTTTTTGATTACAGCAATATCAACTCACCATCATCCTCCCTGGTTCACTCAGATCAGCTCCATATCTTCCATCCCATTCACATTGCAGCTGCAACAACTAATACCCTGTAGTTCAGCCCATCTCAATCCACCATATCCAGCAGCACCAGCTTCTCAGGACCAGACATTTCAGTCATGGCATCACTTCAGTGCAACTCCCTCCATTCCCTGCATCTCAGTAGCAAAGGTAATTTCTCCAATAGCTTCACTGCCTCATCTGAACAGCACAACCACCTCTTCCTTATTCGGCTCAAGCTCCATTCATTCATTAGCTCATAACAAAGAACACTGACTTCTTTCCCCCGACTTGTACAACACCATTAACTCAAAACCCATCTTCAATTTCGATCAAACTCCATCCAAATACCCCGATTTCTAAGAATCCCGTAAATCAACAAGTAAAACCCATCGGTCTTCACCAATTCCTTTGTTCTTCACCCCAAATTTCAATCTCAAAATCAAATCCAGATCCCACAATCACCAGTTCAGTCCACGGCATGCCAGTTGATACCCCAAGTTCTTCATTATTTCTCGATCCTAAGTAGCGGCATCTTCTTCTCACTCGATTTTCTCTCGATCTCTCGTCAATCATCATCGCTGCCTCTCTCCCGGGAACTCAATCTCTGTCTAATCCATCACAATCAACAGCCATCAACATCTCCTCCGGATCGAACCCATACTGACCCATTCTCCGATTCGATCCCCATCATTCAATTCTTCCCACCGTGAGCAATCTTCTCTCAATTTCTCGATCGACATCATCATATACCTTGTTTATCGGTTAAACAAACCCTAATCTCGATTTCTCACATTAGCAGAGATTTCATTGTTAATCTCTCCTCAATCACTCGGACTCAACAATGACCATATTTGCTCGTTTGTGGAAAGAAGAGAAATGATTTCTCAAGTTAGCTTTAGGGTTATAAAGTGGGTTCGGATCCGGTTTAGGGTTTGGATCCAGTTAGGGTATGGAGCGGGGGTGCTAGACCAGGGTATGGGTGGATTGAGGACATGTGGGCTTGGGTATGGGTTAGAGTTCACTCCCTTCTTTTGGATAAGGGACACCTCTCGACCTCCCCTTAACTATTATTGTCCTTCCTTTAGTAATTTGAGTCACCCCTTAACCTTGGCCGGGCTCCATATAGTATTCCCTCCTTGGTGAAATGACAATTTTACCCTTTTGGCTCAAATAGGGTGATTTCTTCTTCTTTTCCTCCGTGCGACTCCAAAGTAGCTATAAAACTCAAAACAAGCGTAAAATACATAATTTACAAGAAAAATAGCAAAGAAAGCATAAACTACTAGATAGTAAATTAGGTGTATTCTACACCTATCACCAAGATCAAGTGAATTATACATTGACGCCGGCATAACATTAACGGATGCACCTAAATCCAACATAGCTTTGTTAAATGTTTTGTTACCAATTGTGATGGGAATGTCAAAACTACCGGGATCCTTGCACTTAAGTGGAGTTTGTGTTGTAAGATTGCCAAGCATTCTCCCCACACTAAGCACTTCATTACCTTTGAGCCTTTGCTTATTGGTGCACAAGTCCTTCAACAACTTTGCATACTTTGGAACTTGCTTGATAGCATCAATGAGTGGT
Source organism: Papaver armeniacum (assembly GCA_023531295.1). Lineage (NCBI taxonomy): Eukaryota > Viridiplantae > Streptophyta > Magnoliopsida > Ranunculales > Papaveraceae > Papaver > Papaver armeniacum. The sequence goes on from JAJJWW010013943.1 coordinate 13,517, forward strand.
ATGTTCACATGGATCTTTTAAGAACGTCTAAAATCTCCTTTTCTAGTTCCGCCTTCTTAGAACTTGCAAATCTGCGAGGAAAAGGTAAAGGAGGAACATAAGTAGAAACAGGAGTTTTAGAGTTAGGAATAGGTACCTCAGAAGTTTGGGGAGTATCCTCATTATTCTCCTCCAAAACAGGTTCCTTTGGTGTGTCCACCTTGCCTGAATCAGTAACTTCGGGTTGCACAAGTTGTGTACCACTTCTCAACGTAATAGCATTGACACCCTCTTTTGGGTTAATAGGTTGAGAAGGGAGTTTCCCACTATTTTGTGCCTTCAATTGGTTCAACTCAATAGCCATGGAGCCCATTTGTGTTTGCAACTCCTTGATAGCACTCTTAGTTTCTTGTTGACTCTCTTTAAACATGGTAGAAATACCTTGCATCATTGTTTGAAGCTTATAATCAATATCGGAACCTTGATTTTGCATTGATTGTTGTGCTTGTGGTTGCTAAAATTGTTGTCTCGGCTGGAATTTTTGTTGTTGAGGTTGAAATCCACTTGAAAAGTTGAAGGTAGGTTGTTGAACCGCTCCTTGCTTGTTGGCATAGCTAAAATTGGGGTGATCTCTCCATCCCGGATTGTAAGTGTTTGAGTAGGGATCACACCGTCTTTGTTGATTTGGAAAGATCACATTAGCTTGCTCGTCCTCATAAGTTTGAGAGGAACTTGGTATCACCGCGGCTGCAACTTGTTGCATCATTGCCGACATGTTACCCAATTGTTGACGAAGTTCTTCAACCTCGCTCACATCCGAACCACGGCTCAAGAATTGTTGTGAGTTCGCCGCCATGTTTTCAATTAACTCTCTAGCTTGTGCCACCGCTTTGCTAACTAGTGCACCACCACCCGCAGCGCCAATAAGATTCCTATCACTTGATTGGAGTCCTTCATAGAAATATTGGATGATCATAGCGCCACCGAATTGGTGGTGAGGGCAGCTTGCCACCAATCTTTTGTATCGTTCCCAACATTCATATAAGGATTCTCCCACGTTTTGCTTCATCCCACAAATCTCCTTCGAATTTGAGTAGCCTTTGATGCGGGAAAATATCTCTCCAAAAAGAGTTTCTTCAACCCATTCCATGTTGTGACACTTCCGGGAGGTAAATAGTACAACCAATCCTTAGCACTATCTATTAAAGAGAAACGGAAACCTTTCAACATTGCACCATCCGCCCAACATTACTGGAAGCATAGCCGTGACAATGGTGTGGAAGTCCATAAGATGTTTGTTTGGATCTTCATTCACCATGCCATGGAATTTGGTAATTTTCTAAGAAACCCCTACTTAATCTCAAAAGTAGAGTTCGCTTGAATACACCGTTGTGTATCAAGCCTATGAGAAGCTAACTCCTTGAGTGAACGATTTGCATCACCCATTGCTTCTTCTTCTTGTTGTTGGAAAATCTCTTCTCCTACTTCCAACTCATGTCGTCTGGCGTTGTGTTTCGCCTTGGTTGGAGTATTGTGCCTTTTCGAGTAGCTATCCCGCACCTTGGATAATTCCAATCCTTAGAAGCGAGAGATTAGGTACTGCAAACAATTCTCGAAAAACAAGTGAGAAACAAGACAAGAAACAAGAAGCAAAGATAAAAGCAAAAGCAGAAATAAGAAACTAAAAACTTAATAACTAGCTGTATGCCTCCCCGGCAACGGCGCCAAAATTTGGTCGGTTGTCAATCCTTCAAAAATAATTTCACTTTCTTACTCACTAAATTTAAATGAAGCACAAGGTAAGGAAGAGTTCGTATCCACAGAGAGGCAATTGTTGTTATGTAATTTTCAGTTTCTAAGGTAACCAAGGGGGAATGTTTGTTGTTTAAGAGAAATACTAAAGTAAAAATAAAATAGAGCAAAGCAAATAGTTGGAATAATCAATAAGGAGAAGATATTGGTCACGGGATAGTATCATTCACAAACATGTATTTTCATCAATGATTAGAATTGGTATTTTAATCTCGTATTTACTAAAAGTCCTAGGATACCTTGATCGCAAGTATAACCCGTTAATTCCTGTTTTCATGTAACCACATTAAAAGATGCATATGTGAATTCTTCCTAGAAAGCAACCTAAAGTGTAAAAGCACAATTAGATTTAACTCCCTAAAAGCATTAAGTTCTATGGAATAAGACTAATCAATGCAAACGAATGTGTAAAAGCACTAAACGTTTTAACAAAAGTTATGATTCACTTGTGACTAGTAGGATATATCACTACAAGCACTACCCACAATTATGCTACTTAGAATCAGGGATAAACAACTTTTTCGTATTGAAAACCCTAATATAGCTCTAGAGATGAATGTTAATCGGATTGATTCCGGACTCAACCTAACAAGTATTCAAATCTTATAACACTATTAATTGTGAATCACAAAAAATAAATTACTGAGACAAAACTAATTCATAGATTCAAAAACATGTCGAGAAATCAACTTTTATCCCATAACCAATAATATGTTTAGCAACTCATAGCTATGGAGTTCATCATAATAATATTAATTGAAAAAAATAAGAAGAAGATGAACAAAAGCAAACCCTAGAAGCGTAAACAAAACGGCTCTCCAAAATTCCAAGAATAAGATATATGATAAGTTGTAGAAGACCTTCCCTTTATAGCTTTTCTCCAACTTCTAAAATTAGGTCTAGTCTTCAAATTCCATTAGATGAAAATCCACCAAGCCCATAAGAGAGAGAAACCCATGTAGAAAATATGACCCAAAAGTGGTCGTCGAAAATCTGGTATTGTGGCCGGAACTTGGCCGGAAATGTCGTCGGAAAACGTCTCCTGTGACAGGCAAAGTCCGCCCTGGCCACCGTCAACGGGTCGGATCGGTCTAGTCAATCGAGTCATCTCACCGGAAGTCAAACTAGGGTCAAGATCAAGAGTCGGATCATGGGTCGACCCAAGTCGCCTATTCATGAGAGCTAAGGGGCCGACTTGGTTCAACCTCCTAAGCCATTGCACAGGCCTAACTTTGTGATGCACCATCCTTGTGCATATCCAATGCACTGCCAGCCATGATGGCTCTGCTTGCCAATTTGAACTCCACCTACACTTGCCTTCAGCTGCACATCCTGCAGCTCACCACTTCTCTCAGCATCTTCTAATCCACCTGAGCCATATCCATCTCGAGTCTTGTATCTGAATAAAGACAACATGCTATAGCATCACTTGATCCCCGCTCTGACTTTCCTGCGCAATTTCAGCTCATGTCAGCTTCAGTTCAAGCTCATTCATCTCCACATTCCCTGTAACTGCAGTTCACAATCAGGATCAAGGTATCAACACTAGAACTCCTTCCCAGTCTAGCAGCAGCCACACCTCCTCCATCTTGTAATCATTCTCAGTGAAAAACACCACACAAACAACACCCTGCAACTTCAAATGCAACAGCATCACAACCCTCTTCTACTCCATTCTCTTCTAGGCCTCACTGCCACTTTGACCCTCATTAGCTCCTCTTCCCGCTTTTCTATTACCATTCCATCTTTAGTCGCAACACCGCACTTTCTCCATTGCACATTACACGGCTCCATTGCATCCAAACTCAATCTCTATAACCATTTCCTGTCAGCATACTGAATGCTCAAGCCTTCACGGAACAAAACCACCGATTTCATATCATCTCACAAGCACCAACTGCAACTCATCCAATGACCCTGAAATCAGCACACACCGCACCATTGAGACTGCAACCATTTTAATTGAATCATAACCTGCAATATCAGCTCAAACACCTGAGCCATCATGAGCTCAACCCCATTCACAGCTCCATTAACACTGCAGCTCGGTACATCTCGTGCCATAACCTCGTAGGTAATCACTCTTCCCTTTGCAAACATTGCAATCACCACCAACTTCTCATATCCGGTTCAAGTTCAACATCTCTTCATAGCATCACCAACACAATCACTGGACTTTTTCTTCAAATCCCTTTAAAAACAGATCAATCACTCCAATCCGTAAACCCATCTTTAATTCGAGCCATTCCTTCGTGATTTTGGATCCCTATTCTTCAACAAAACCCCGAGAATCATCACAAGTACCGTTAATCCATGGCATCGTTTCTTAATCTTCTCTCGCCTACAAGTTCTTGATGCGAATACAACCCATCTTCTCAGATTCATCAGCAACAGCATCTTTAGGTCTTCATCTCATCTCGATCTGATTTCTTCAAACTCAGATACTCAAACCCATTTCGTCACCAGCAATCACTTGATCTTCACGGCAATTGCAACAATCACGTTCACTAATCTCTCGAAATTTTATCAACATCATTTAATTACAGAGAAAATGGTCTCGATAACCATCTCATCCTCTCTCCTCTTGATTTCGGTGGAGGAAGAAAATGATAAGAAGAAATAAATCTTCTCTGCAATTTAGGTTTTGTGTAGGAGTGAATATTGTTAAAGACACCCCATTGCTGGCAGATAAGGGGTAATATTCTCTCCATGCTTCTCTAGACTAAGCTGCGGTGTTCGTCTCCTATTGCTGGCTAGGCTCGGCTCTCAATAGCACGTGAACTGGCTTTTGTGCTCCTTTTCGCTCCAAATGGCTAATTTCTTCTTCTTTTGTTCTCGGTGACTCCATAGTACCTGATAACTCAAAAGCAAACATAAGATACATAATTTACAAGAAAATTCGCAAAGAAAGCATACACAATAGATAGATATTACGGTGTTTCACAACACCTATCAATAGTCTTCAATTAGAATCAATAGAGTTTGAATTAACTAAGTATAGAATTTATAACTAGTTATCAAATGTACAACCTATTGAAACCTTACAATACCAAAAATCATCAGATGAACAAAACCTTAATTGAAAATCACATATAATCGAATGAAGAATCAAAAATCTCAAATAAAATCGAAACCTAAACCAAAATCTCATATAAAATCAAAAATTGAAACCCTAACGAAACCCTAAACGAAAAGAACATATTGAAACTCAAATCGAAATACAAATTTAAAGCTTTAAACACTTACATCTTCAGCTTTAGACGGAAACCCTCAAACTGAAACTCAAACTTCACTTGCAGACTTGAAACCCTAAATTAAACTCACAGAGATAAAGAAATTGAAAATATATGAGAAAAGAAATGATTCAAACACAAATCGAAACACAAATCACTTACACCTTCTTTTCTCAAATTTTCCGATCGAAACCCTCAAACCCTCAAAATGAAACCCATCTTCACTTCGCTCGGGCAGAGCCGAGAAATTGGAAAAAAGAGAATGGTTCGAGTCGAGTGAAAAGAGATGAAGTGGTTCGACTAGCTCATGTGTATGAGTCTATAACCAAGTGACCATCTCAAATGACTAGCTCATGTGCAACCGTGACCAAGGGATGAAATATCCGATTGTTATACATTGCTTGGGTGGAAAAATATGAAACCGTGACCACCCACGCACATGGATGGCACGCGTGGAACCATATCCATTACGAATTCGTAATACCTTAAGGACAGATTACAAAAAATCGACAAGATTTGAAATAAATACATGTTTACAACCAGCTTTGTAACAACAATTTCTCATTATTTAATTTGTAACTGCTAGTAGGATGTTACGAATTTTAGTTACTAATCCAAGAAAATGGTGTAGTGATAGATTGTGTAGTTGAGCATTAGATCTTGTGAAACTTCTTCAACAAAAGGTATGTGGAGACTGAAACTCATTTATCACTTGGAAAGTCTATTTCTACTCTATCTCCTATATTGAGACATAAGTCGTAGCGCCATATAGTTTTCCACTATGCACATTTGATATTTCGAATGAAGTTTAACTCGCTTACATATTTCTCAAATATGTGTTGGTAAGATTTCGCCTCAACCAAGTTCATCTTATATTCTTGACGAAAGTCAAAAGATGATCATGTGAAAATGGCCGAGTAACATCTTACATGGTTTGTGATACAATCATTTGGTGTAGACTTGGAATGTTTCATTATGATTATTTCAATAACTTGAAAATTGCTTTGATGCTAATAGTGTGTGAAAACGGCTATTGTCATCCTCTAAGAAAGTTTCAATGATTGAAATAGAGTTTAGAAAACTTAACCAACATTGGATTATAGACATGTTATGCACTCTTGCATATATGTGATCCATGTCCGGGAACCATAGTATGCATACCCATATGCATACCTGTTGGTTTGAGAAGTCTGGGAACCTGAGTATACGTACCCGTACGCATACTGGCATAAGGTTTAGGTCCGGAAAATTCTTCTGGGTTTGGAGGTGTGCATACCCGTTCGCATACTGGCGAAAACCAAACTTGGTCCGGCTACTTAAGTATGCGTACCCGACTGCATACATGAGTGGTTAAAGTTCTAAAGTCGGTTGGGACATGAACTAATATGTTTATATAATAAGGAATGCATTCTTTGCAAACTGTGGCTATAATGTTCATGAATTGATTCGAGTGAATCAAACCGATATTGCTTCAATTGTGTTCTTGTATACTTATACGAGAATATAGCAATTGAACAACTCTATAACTAGTTTCATTTGAGTCATTTGAACTAGTTGTGGTTATGATGAATAAGGTTGATATGAGAGTGTTTATATATCTAACCTCGCTTAACTATTATTGAGCCAACATAGTGTACACGTTTAGGTACAGTTACTCAAACCTAAATGAAGGTACATTTTATTTGTGTATAACAAGCTAAGTTCAATCTTACGGTTGAAAGATATTAGCTTGAGTCTAATCAGGTTTTCATCTAACGGTGAATATTCAATGCTTTGTTATCAAGGTAACTTACATTGCAAACCATGATTTGAAAACTATATAAAGGAGAACTCTAGCAACTAGGAAACCTAATCCCCATACCTGCTGTGTGACACTAGTTGCGTACTAGAGTCGATTCTGCTTTAACATTAGGTTTTTCATGAAACCCTGTAGGTTAACAACTTGAAGACTTCATTGGGATTGTGAAGCCAGACCCAACTATTTTCTCTGTAGTTGCGTGTTCTGATCTTACTTCTTCTATCGTGATTGAGTGTTATTAATGCTAAGATTTGCTTGAGATTTATCTCCGATAGGTAAGATTATCAGGTAGTCACAAACATCGTCGTCTCATCATTTGTGATTCCACAATATCTTGTTTCGCTACTATTTATGGGTGAAAACCGTTTCTGCTGATTTTGGTAATTTTGGGTGTGTGGATGAGAAACGAATCTAAACCCTAAACAATCTATTGCAGGAGTACTTTTGATTCGAGAGATCAATCTATACAATCCTGGCCTAAACCAAGAAATGGCCGTTCCAGGCTTGCTTCGGTCACAAAGTGAAGGAGAAGGGTTGGTCTTAGGGAGGGAAGCGAAGAGAGTGTTGAGACCAGAATAGTTGATTCTGAAGGTATGGTTTATTTTATAACTTGTATCGGAAGTAAAACTGGTTAGCAGAATGGAAAACTACTAGGTGATTTCTAGATACTGTATCGTTGCCGACCAAAACTTGTTGTTTGGTGAAAATAGGTGAAGCCTATTTATACAAGTCATATTGAAACGTACCCTGGTCTCGTAAGAAGTGGAAACGATTGAGTGGTAGAAGAATAGAGTAACGTGTAACCGTCAGATGTTATTCTTCCATGATGAGGGAAGTGAATCCGTGTAACCGTTAGTCATTACTCTTCCATGATGAAGGAAATGAATTGTTTACACCGTTACTTTTCACCACCACTAACTGTCCTACTTTATGACACTCTCTTGTAACGGGCGCATTGCACGCTGCACATTATAAACCGCCAGACCAATACCCTGATGAGTATCCCCCAGTTTGTGACATGTTTGATGTCTCGAGTGTTTTCGTCGAAAACATGTAGCAGGTTGCTATGTGTGGAAAGTCAAAGTCAATAGACTTTGCTATAGGAAAATGGCATGTGATGCTATTAGGCTTCCCTTGGTCGGCCGCCTAAAACTTGCCACAAGTCCGCTCGGTTTGGTGGCGAACTTGAATGGCTGAGATTACATCTCATGAGGAAGGGTAGCCTTTGATTATGGACACATCTTTGTTGTGTAACAAAGTGGCGCCATTAGCATAGTGGCGCCTGGCGTAGCCGTGGCGTATCGGGTTGCCTGGGACTTGCCGCAAGTCCGTCAGTTCAGTGGCGAACTTGGATGGCTGAGATAGCATCTCATGAGGAGGAGTGGCCGTTGATTATGGCCACATCTTTGTTGTGTAACAAAGTGGCGCCATTAGCATAGTAGCGCCTGGCGTAGCCGTAGCGTAACGGGTTGCTCCGGGACTTTCCGCAAGTCCGTCGAGTTCGATGGCGAACTTGGATGGCCGAGATTGCATCTCATGAGGAAGAGTGGCCCTCGATTATGGCCGCATATTGTTGTATAGCGAAGAGGCGCCATTGGCATAGTAGCGCCTGGTGGAGCCATAGCATAGCAGCATGCCAGTGGCGTGGTATATCGGCATACTAGTAGATGTGGCATGGCGGCATGCCAGTGGCGTTGTGATATGGCCACGCCTGTGGCGTTGTAGCATGGCCAAAGCTAGTATTTGGCGTCGTGGTAAGAATTAGGGCTTGGGGCGTGGCCCAGGCTAGGTTTTGGCGCCGGTGGTAAGAATTACGGCTTGGCGGCATGGCCAAGGCTAAAGTGGCATGCTACCGCGTAGTGGCATGTTGGCATGCCGATCAATATGTTATTGTGGTAAGGCGCGTTTGGCTTGCCGGTTAGTATGGTGGAGCGGCAGGGTGCGTTTGGCCTTTAATGTATGGTGGCAAGTTTGGAGTGACTTGATTGGCCGAGGAAAAGGGTCGGCCAAACATAAGGCGCGGCTACACTTCTGGTGAAAGTGTGACGGCTTTAGAGCGCACCTGATTGGTCAATTAAAAGAGGGCCGGCCAAGCATGGGCGTGACTACACTTATGGTGAGAGTGTGGCGGCTTTAGAGAGACCTGATTGGTCGATGGGAAGTGGGGCCTGCGAGTATGGGCCCAGCCACAACTTATGTGCGCGTGGCTAATTTGAGGCGACACGATTGGTCGAGATAAAAGGTCCGGTTTAGGAAGGGCGTAGCCAATGGCAAGTGGCGCCAGGTTGTCCTAAGGCATGGCCACGCCTCCCCTTTGCTGCCGGCTCCTTTTCCGATTCTCGGGCAAGGTTTTGCACCGCTAATCCATGGCGATTGATTACCCAGTTCTCCTAGGCTTAATTTCGAAAAACAGAATCACGATATCACGCTAGGCGCAAAACCCTAACTTCTCGCAAGTTAGTCAGGAAATTTATTGAACTCTATGTGTTGACACAAAGTTCTTTTAAGTTCATTGCCAGAGAGCAGCATGCTTTTATGATTGAATACCTTATGCAAAGGCCTTATATTAAGGGTTCAGCCGGAGAACATAGCATAGAAGACATTCAGAGGAACTTATATTAAGTGAATATAGGCGAAGCACCAAAATTTATAGAACATCTGGGATGGTTGCTACATTCGCGGTCTAGATAAATTTCATGTAAGTATATTGAAAGGCTCAATAAATATGCCGGTGTAGAGGTTAGCACTCACGGCCTTTGTTTCATATAGAGTGACGTCACATCGAGATCACGAGGTTTTCACGATTTCAACCCTAAGCTAAAAACCACCATCAATATTAAGTCCCCTTCTTAGCACGTAACGGTGGCATTGTTGCGGGGTAAGCATGAGATGGTGACAGACAAGAGTAAAATCGAAAGGAAAAGACGTGAAGAGATTGTCGAGGAAATTCAACTAACCTTTAGCGGAAGGCATGAGGAATCCGTGATCTCTGTGTTGGCGGCTCTGCGTAATTCTGTCTTGGCCATAGGGTGTTTGGCGTCGGCGTTGAAACTGCTATTGACCGGGCAAGATGTTTATTGCAACTTGGCCCACGGAACGGGCGCTAGTTGGATAGGGAAGGTAGATGGCACTGTTAGCTTGAAGTGGTTGATGGCGCGACTAGCTTGGAATGGTGGATGGCGCCGCTGGCTTGGATGCGGACTCCGGCATGTGCACGGTGTCGCTTGGCTTAGCTACGTTCGTGACATGGTGGATGGCGCGTCTAGCTTGGAGTGGCGGATGGCGCGGCTAGCTTGGAGTGGCGGGTGACGCGGCTAGCTTTGCCGTACAGAGATGGTGTCGCGGGGCTTGGGCCACTTGAAGCTACCGCGCTGGAGTTGGCGTGGCGTTGGCTCTCACGTGAGATTTCTCTTGGGGGTTGTGGCACCATGGGCCAAGTTTCTTTCTTCCGCACATGGCCCAAAAAAGGAAACCTTCTCCTACTTAAAATCCAAAACACTATGCATATAAAAGACATTCCCATCTTCTTTATTTTTGTATCATTTTGGTTTTGGCTTTGTTTCTGCGTCTTCGTGTTAGCAGCAAAGGTGCATCATCCATGAGTGTTGAAGGGAAAGCAACAAAGAAAAGCAAAAAAAGCATATTTGTTTATGTGTTCCAACGTTTTTTCCTTTTGTTTGCTCGTATGTTTTGATGTAAACCCTAGCCATAGGCCTGTCCTCCATAAACTCGTAAAAATACTCCAATATGAATGATTCCTATCTGCCGGTAGTATTGTAGTAATGTTAGCCACAACATCAATAGTAGTGGAGCCGATTATTATGTAAAGCAAGCACGTATGGATGGTCAGCTGAGGCTCCTTTCTCCGTAAAACCTAACTTTAGTTTTTATTTGGCCGTGAGCGCCATTATCGCGGCAAGACATGGTTTAGGACAAGAGCATGTTTTCCACAGCAAGTGTTTGTTTGAGTGAGCACCAGTCTCCATTCCCTTGACCGCGAGTGCCATGACATGGCCAAAGAAAAATTTTCCATAGAAAATTTTTTCTGTTTCTCTAATCATTGTACCCAATTTCTTGGCAAGATCCTCATGTGTGGTTTCCTTTCAAAGTAGTAACCTTTCTGCTTTTGTTCCGTTGTAGTTATTTCAAAAGTAAAAGTAGCATAAGGACCTTTGTTAAGATGTCACCTGAAAGCAGTTCTGCCGCCGCCTCAAGAAATGCTAACAACTCCAAGCCGAACGTGGATAATGAATTCTTCACAAAGTCTACCACTGTTACAAGGACTCATCCCAAATTCCCTGCAACCCTTTTCCGATCTTAATGTAGAATGATGAAGAAGTCCAATTAGTCTACCTGTATGTATAATGAGTTTTTGTCTTCAGAAGAAAGAATATCTGGCTTCTCCCATAGACTTCAAAATCTGCCATAGTCCATCGCTCTTATGATAAATGAATGAACTTCACGATAAGCCGAGACCATGTAAGGGCTAATCTGGCTGGGGCGCAAATCATGAATGCTGTCATGGCATCTGCGATGCTTTAAATCAGGAAAGATACCGCAGGTTTGATTACTTTCATCTCCAGATAGTGTCCCGAAACTCATACGGCTATATGTGATGGGGTGAGATGACCATTACTTTGGAAAGCGTAGTCATTCTGTTGAGTCTTCCAATAATGGGGAATCTTGACGCTGCCTTGTCCGAGGAAGAAGAAGAAATGCATGCCATTTTGGTTACGAAATCAGCAGGATATGTCCGGAAGCATCATGAGGAAAAGTGCTTTATAACAGGGGTGTCCTGAATGGTTCCTTGACGAGCCGAGCTTACCCGGGTGTTGGATGATACACTCCATGTTTCTGCGTTTTTAGCTTTGTGGTTATCCAGGAACATTTTTGATGATGGCTCTGGCAAGAAGGAGATAAGGCTAAAACTCATCAAATTCGCCATCAAATTAGCGAAAGGCGTTGCTCTTCCCATCAGAAGTTTGTTCCTTGGCTCTTTGTACACCCACCTAGATCACTTAACATCAGATATGTATGTCTCTAATGGGTATATGAAAGTAGACTCGTACGTCCATATCTCCTTTCTCCAAGCATGGTTGTGGGGGAATTTCAAAGATTACACTCCTAAACCGAGGACCTCATTTCCTGATACATATGGCGGCTCCAGGATACTCCGTTGGTTGGATAGGCTTCCAAATCCTGGCTCAAAGCTCATTGATTTTCTTGACAACGCGCATGCGCTAACTCGTCCTCGGCTCCGGTCCACGCCTCCATAGTTCAGCCCAAACACTTTTGCTTCTCGGCTCAAACGTGATGTTACATTCACCTAAGAGAATATGAGCATTGGAGAAACTGTGTTCATGGGTTGTATTCCCCCGGATATGTGCCATCTTTTTTCGTAGGGTCCTACAACATCGACAGTGGCCGCCATCATATGGGTTTTGATCGTGGGGTTCCGTTTTCGCCGTCCATTCACGGCTTCAAAAGAATCAAAGCTTTCCTGCCGTTTTCAATATCCGTGTCCTTGCGTCTCATAAAAGTCTCCTTTTCTCGCTCCTTAAAGAAAACCTGATCCACCTCCAAATATAATGTTTTCTGGTGAAGAGTTCCTCGCTATTCATCAATTCGTGTAGGATGTTGTGACAGGCCCACACGGCAAACCCTCTCCTAAAGCTCGAAAATCACGGATTGTTAAGGTTGCCTCTTCTGTAAGTGGAAACCGATGGGGCCCCTGTGTAAAAGAGCGAAGGTCGAAAAGTCGTGCGAGAAAGGGCTTCCAATTGATCTCGACGGCTTTGTGACTTTCTGCCTCTTCAACACACAAAGTGTGCGTGGTTCCCTCACCGACTTGCTGAATCACACAAATTTTCCATTTCGTCACCGACTCCTCCTTTTTTTTTTGTCTCAGGGTCTCTGAAAAATCGAATATCTTTTCCAGGTTTGCTCATTGGCCAAAAGACTCCGCGCCTCTTAATAAAGGAGGCGACGAGATCAATCTCTCAAGAAGAATCCGAAGAGGAGGAAAGCTTGAGATCCGTGACGAAGGAGCACTTCGAATATAATGCAAGTCTTCTTCCAAAGGGGCCCACAAATGAGCTTTGAGTTTTCCATACTTTTCTCTTGGATTATTTATTTATACCGAATGAATGCTCAATTGATGATATTTTCAGAAGAGGCCGTCCGAAAATAACTCCGAGATGGAGATCCATGGCAATGAAGGTGTAACAGTGTCTCTAGTCATGAAAACCTTACCCGCCGTTAATCTGGAGATGGAGGTTGATAGTCATGAAGATGTTTTTGTCTCCAATGGCGGAAACGGGCATGATTGCTCCCAAAGAATCTTTGCTAGTCGCATATCCAGCAAGATGTGTCGTTCGATCCTCCATTTGAGGCTCCTTTTGAGGGTCATGTGTTGATTGGAGGATTCAGCTGCGGCCAAAGGAAGTATATGGAGCTATATACCAAGATATGGAAAAGGTATGGGCACATCGCCACGACTCGTAAAGGTTGATAGTCGCTTTGCACTGGTTAAGCTGGAGGAAACCTTATCTTCAATTCATGACATGTGCGGCAGGATCGGACACACTATTTCTCGGAGACGTAGTCAAAGTTGGGAATCGACCTGGATATGTGTGTTAACTTTGAGTTTAACGCCTCCTGGTTCTGTGAGGGATTTTTCGAGATCCAAAGGCTGCAGGCTGAAGCGGTTGATGGTCCTTCCGCGGATTTGATTACTCAACAGGAGGCAGAAGTCGAGAAGTTGTCCCAGGAGTTGAAGATGAAGCAGGCGGCTCTTCAAAGCATGAAGGATATTGTCTCCAAGAAGAACGAGCCATTGTTAGGCAATTTTCCTTGAATACTTTTATTGCTGAACTTCCTTTTCCTAGGTTTTTTTTTTTTTGAAAGGAAAAAGAAACGCCTAGTTTATGGTTTGGTTTTTTGTTTTTGGATTGATAGATGATTGCTTCTTACAAGAGTTTTTGGATTATTTTGGAATAATTGCCTTTTGATCAATCAATATGTCAAAATCTCGACTTGCGAATCTAAGTAGCAAAATTATTCAGAAAATCATGGAACCGTGAATGTTGTGTGAGAAAGGGAAAGATATGAAATCTTTGGATGATTGGGTTATTGGCTTCCATTGTAGATGTGAAAACCCAAACAATAGATCGTGTAAACATTGTCCTGAAAACTTACCGCTTTAGAGCCTTTCACCAAAACCGAATCTTCAGGAAGTAAACCGAAGTCTTTATGTGACGCTTGTCCGTTAAAAAAGTCCACATGTCATTCTTTATTGTACGTGAAACATCTTCATGTCGATCCGCGTGAAGACTGAGAGTCTCTAGTCCCCAGATTTAATTCTCCCGAATCCATCTTTTCTTGGACGATGCGCTTCAAGCATTGCATTTTGGGTAGGATAATGGAATTGAGAGTTGAATTTGCAACCGAGAGATTAATCTCCACCATGGTCGCCAATTGTTTGTGGGTGAAAACCGCTTCTCGCTTGATTTTGTAATTTTTGTGTGGATGAGAAACAAATCTAAACCCTAAATAATGTACTGCATGGGAGTACTTTTGATTCGAGAGATCAATCTATATAATCCTGGCCTAAACCAAGAAATGGCCGTTCTAGGATTGCTTCGGTCACAAAGTGAAGGAGAAGGGTTGGTCTTAGGGAGGGAAGCGAAGAGAGTGTTGATACCGGAATAGTTGGTTCTGAAGGTGTGGTTTGTTTTATGACTTGTATCTAAGTAAACGGTTATAGGATTGAAAGCTACCAGTGATTTCTAGATACCGTATTGTTGTCAACCAAAACTTGTTGTTTGGTGAAAATAGGTGAAGCCTATTTATACAATTCATATTGAAATGTACCCCTGGGTCTCGTAGAAGTGGAAACGATTGAGTGGTGGAAGAATACAAGAATGCGTGTAAATCATTGACGTTATGCTTCCATGATGAGGAAGTGAATCCGTGTAACCGTCGGCTCATTACGCTTCTATGATGAAGGAAATTAATTGTTTACACCGTTATTTTTCACCACCACTAACTGTCCTACTTTATGACACTTTTTGTAACGGGCGCATTGCACGCCGCACGCAATAAACCGCTGCATCAATACCCCGATGAGTATCCCCGCTTTTTGTGACATATTTGATGTCTCGAGTGTTTTCGTGGAAAACGTAGCAAAGTTGTTATGTGGCAAGTCAAAGTCAAGAGACTTTGCCATAGGAAAATAGCATGTGATACTATTAGGCTTGCCTTGTCACCGCTTAAAACTTGCCACAAGTCCAGCTGGGTTTGGAAGTAATCTTGAATGGCTGAGATTACATCTCATGAGGAAGGGTAGCCATTGATTATGGCAACATCTTTGTTGTGTAACAAAGTGGCGCCATTATCATAGCGGCGCCTGGCGTAGCCTTGGCATATCTAGTTGCCTGGGACTTGCCGCAAGTCCGTCATTTAAGTGGCAAACTTGGATGGCTGAGATAGCATCTCATGAGGAAGAGTGGCCGTTGATTATGGACACATCTTTGTCAGGTAACAAAGTGGCGCCATTAGCATAGTGGTGCCTCGGCGAGCCGTGGCGTAGCGGGTTGCCCGGGACTTGCCGCAAGTCCGTGGGCAGCAGAACTTGGATGGCTGAGATTGCATCTCATGAGGAAGAGTGGCCATCGATTATGGCCGCATCTTGTCAGATAGCGAAGTGGCTCCATTGGCATAGTAGCGCCCGGTGAGCCATGGCATAACGACATGCCAAAGTTGGCGGGCAAAGCTGTATACTAGTAGCCGTGCATGCGGCGCATGCCAAATGTATGCGTTAGACATGGCTACGCCCGTATGTTAGAAGCATGGCCAAATCCAGGGATTTGGCGCCGTAGTAAGAATTAGGGCTTAGCGGGCGTGAGAAGGCTAGGTTTTGGCGCCGTGGTAAGAATTAGGCTTGGCAGCGTGGCCAAGGCTAGGTTTTGGCGTCGTGGTAATAATTAGGGCTTGGCGACGTGGCTAAGGCTAGGTTTTGGCGCCGTGGTAAGAATTAGGGCTTGGCGGCGTGGCCAAGGCTAGTTTTTGGCGCCGTGGTAAGAACTAGGGCTTGGCGGTGTGGCCAAGGCTAGGTTTTGGAATCGTGGTAAGAATTAGGTCTTGGTGGCGTGGCCAAGGCTAGGTTTTGGTGCCGTGGTAATAATTAGGGTTTGGCGACGTGGCCAAGGCTAGGTTTTGCCCGTGGTAAGAATTAGGGCTTGCTATGGCCAAGGCTAGGTTTGGCGCCGGGTGGTAAGAATTAGGGCTTGGAGACTTAGCCAAGGCTAAAGTGGCATGCTACCGCGGCAGAGTGGCATGTTGGGATGCCGATCAATATGTTGTTGTGGTAAGGTGTTTTGGGCTTGCCAGTTAGTATGGTGGCGCGACAGGGTGTGTTTGGCCTTTAATGTATGGTGGCAAGTTTGGAGCGACTTGATTGGCCAAGGAAAGGGTCCGGACAAACATAAGGCGCGGATACACTTCTGGTGAAAGTGTGGCGGCTTTAGAGCGACCTGATTGGTCGATTAAAAGACGACCAGCCAAGCATGGGCTTGGCTACACTTCTGGTGAGAGTGTGTCATCTTTAGAGCAACCTAATTGGTCGATGGAAAGTGGGGCTTGCGAGTATGGGCCCAGCCACAACTTATGTGTGTGTGGATAATTTGAGCCGACATGATTGGTCGAGAGAAATAGGGCCGGTTTAGGAAGGGGCGTGGACAATGTCAAGTGGCGCCAGTTGGCCTAAGGCATGGCCACGCATCCCTTTGCTGCTGCGGCTCCCTGTTTTCTGATTCTGGGCAAGGTTTTGCACCTGCTAATCCATGGCGGATTGATTACCTAGTTCGCCTAGCCTTAATTTCTACAAGCAAGGTCTGAGCATACCGCACGAGGCGCAAACCCTAACTTCTGCAAGTTAGTCAGGGAAATTGATTGAACTCTATGTGTTGACACAGAGTTCTTTTAAGTTCATTGCCAGAGAGCAGCATGCTTCTCTGATTGAACACCTTATGCAAAGACCTTATCCTTGATACTTGGAAACTTGTGCTACTCTGCTGCGAGCGAATACAAATCATCATGCCATATCAACATTAAGGGTTCACCGAGAACATAAAGATAAGGCATTCAAAGGAACTTATATTAAGTAAATATAAAGTAGGCGCCGAAATTTACGTAACATCCGGGATGATCTCGGATAAATTTCATGTAAGTATATCAAGGATCAATAAATATGCCGGTCGAGAGGTTAGCACTCACGCACCGCTTTCCTTATAGAGTGACGTCACATCAGATGCAAGGTTTTACGATTTCAACCCTAAGCTAAAAACCATCATCCACAACTACCATACGATTAAGATTATTGTGAGGTGATTGATAATATCTGGGCTGTTTCTTCTGGAATATAAGTCGGGTTTATTAATTGGTTCTAGTGCACCTTGATTTATCAAAAGACTAACAAAAACTCATAGGTATTTCGTGGGAGACATATTTATCTATTCCAATAGACTTTCTCTCGTGAGATGATTTGTTTATCAAGTCTTCGACTTTGGGTCGTAGAAACCTTGGTTGTGGGTGAGACTGCTTAATCAAGTGCGTAGAATCCTCGTCGGGGTTCTGTAGATGTAAGGAGCGCAACTCGTACCTTGATCGCTGTAAGATTGATTAGGCTCAACTACATTCCAAACTGGGTTCATTGGTAGTAGGCTAGTGTCCGTAGCGGCTTAATACAATGTGGTGTTCAAAGTCGGACTAGGTCCCGGTTTTTCGCATTTGCGGTTTTCCTCAATAACAAAATTTCGTGTCCGTGTTATTTATTTTCCGCATTATATTTTGTTATATATTAGAAATATCATAGGTTGTGCGTTAAGATCAATCAATTAGATAATCCAACCTTTGGTTTTTGATATATATTGATTGACACTTGAAAATTGGTCTTTGGTACCGTTCAAGCTATTTCTCTTATTCAATCGGGCTCGCAAATTCCTATTTTCTGATTGCAGATTGAATTGAGAAATCGAGATATAAACTCTTTGATATACTTTTCTTTATATTGAGTCTGAATGTCCAGTTGATTCTCTTGAAAGTATATTGGAGTTTCTATTCAGATTGCCGAACGAAATATTGGGTGTGGTTGTTAGGCCCCCGCTTTTTCACCTACAATATTCCACAGCCGCACTCCCCACAAAGATTTGGCAATTAAGCACAATATTTGGAAATATTGGGTGTGGTAAGAATTAGGGCTTGGCGGCGTGGACTGATGTGATTTTCAATTGAGTTGTAGTAAAAGGTTCGTTGAGACTTGTGAAAGCAATAGATTTTAGACTTAATAAAACTTAAAAATAAAGAAAACTTAACTCAAAATTTGATTTCAAGATATTAGGAATAAGGAAGACACTGATTCCACTATTACACATGAATGAATAATGGTAAATAACCCAAAACTCTAATTATCTTTTAAATCCATTGTTTCTTAATTCACAAATAATCAGGCAAATTCTCAAAAAATAATTGTATCCCCTAAGCATAAATTATCTTAATACAAAGCATAACCTATCTAATTGAATCACAACTAATGAAGAAAATTATGCAAACAATTAAATACTCTGCTGTTGATGGTGGATTTTCGTTTAAGGTTAAATTTGTAAAAAACCGGAAAAATCATGCAAACTGACATCTTGTAAAAGATAAAGCCATTTATAAGTGTTGGATACTCCTCACTTAATTCACCAAGAATAGAGCATGTAGCAACAATCCCATTCTCGTGAATACATGAAATTCCTCCAGCTGGAGCATGTGGCAACAATCCCTTCCCGTGAATTTCATATTAGCCTTGTATTTCCAAAGACTCATTATCAAGTGTGGCATGATGACCGAGTGTTACTCTTGCTGTAACAACACGAACCTCCAAGCACTATAATGAAACCATGTACGAAATACCCGTACAGTGATGATTCTCGGTGTGTTATATTAGCCCGAGCCCACTCGGTGTTATACTAGCCCGATTGAGCCCTCTCAAGGTGTTATACTATCCCGAGTTGAGCATCCGACTGACCGTGATTGGGTCCGGATATGATCTAATCGCAGTCATCCAACTCCATAAGCATGATTGGATGACCCCGCATCAATTCCATCATCCCTGCAAAGTGTATGGGAATACCCACGCCGACCTCCGCATGGTCCGCCATTGGCCTTTGCTTGCCAAAAGACGTTCATACTAAGCATTATGGACGAAAAACCCTAAAAATAAGGGTTTATGCATATTACATGTGTCGCAAAAAGTCTCAACCATCCATCTTCGCAGGTATATATGGAGGGTGTAGATGTAGACTTAAAGGGCCCATAGCATGTCAACACGATCACCGCGAAACCGCCTACACACTTGACCAATCGGTCAAGACCAACAATGTTTGGCCGTGACGAAATCATCACCCAAACAAGGAGGCGCACGCTTTTGAAAGCCAAAATTAGGTTTCAAATCATCACGCGCTGGTCCATCTTCTCCGGCACGAATGGAGGGCCACATTAGATTAAGCAAGGGCTTGGCCATACCAACATGACCACCGTGGGCCCATCTACCTCCTCATGCGATCGGCCAAGGCATACCATGCCTGGCTAATCCAAAACGCCCGCCCAAACATGCGTGGTTACACTTCCCAAATTGTAAATTGATCTCACCACTCAACTTCACCGATGATTTGAATGGCTTAGATCACGTTTTCACGGGATAGTCGTGCATAGGTGTGAATACCAGCCTACCACCCACACGCTCAGAATGATCGACCAAGACCGACCAAGATGGGTCGTCTTGGAATGCGCGCCAAACCAGGGATGTCATGCGTTTTCAACTCCTTTGCGCAATGGATTTTCACAAGAAACCATCTCAACCACTCAACTTTGCCGGTCAATTTGAGTGGCCTAGATCGTTCTTTCTAGGAAAAGTGAGGAATGGACGTGCACACCGCATGTCGCCTACACACATGCCCACTTGGCCTTCCAAAGCCCTTCCCATGCTTGGTTTTCGACTAAGTCAAGAGTGATGCTTGCGCACCTCTTCAAAAACCCTAATTTCATCAACTGGTCGCAGATGAGTGTCTCAAAGATCATCTCATCTGTCCAACTTCACCACTTTGGTTATACAACCCCGGTCGAGTTATTTGGTTAGTGAGGCGTCATTACCCATCACTTTACTTCGCACTATAATGCAAGACGATAAAATACACACGATACTCACAAGTATCGACTTCGAATAACACAAATATTCAATTCACCATTACATGCTATCTTTCGTGGATCCACGATCCACACATTCCGTACATCAATCATGTCACAAACCGGGGGATACATATCGGGGTATTGGTCTCGCGTGCATAGCGCGTGGCAACGCGCCATCACAAGAACGTGTCGTGAAGTCATGGACGGTTAGAGATGAACAGAGAAGTGGGCAAGACCGGTCGTGTATCACCAACGCACAACTCCACTACTCCATCACTCCACTTCCTCCACTTCCCACGAGAGACGTGAATAAGGCTCAATGACTTGTATAAATAGGTTCTCCGTCCTATTTCAAACAAGACAACAGAACAACACAAGTTCGTACGAGATTAAAAACCAAGTGTTAATACAAATCGTATTCAAACACCCGCAGCCTCGCTTGATCAACCGTGAGCTTGCTCATCTTTCAAGTATGTCATAAGCAAGCTAACACCTTCACAATCTCAACACCTTCTTCGCTTCCTCCCTAAGATCAACCCCATCTCCTTCACTTTGTGACCGAAACAAGTCCTGAACGGCCATTTCTTGGTTTAGGCCGGACTTGCACATAGACATTGATTCTCGAATCTACAAGCACTCACCGCAAGCAAATGCATTTGTTTAAAGGTTTAAATTCATTCCTCGATGCACACCCCAAATTACCAAATTCTCAGGAGTAGTTTTCACCCATAAACAATTGGCGACCACAAAGTGGAGGTTGATCTCTGGTTGTAAAGTCAATCTCTTCAATACCTTTCAATCAATTCGAGATGGTTGGTCTTAGGACCCGATTCTCAGCCTCAAATCCCGGTGGCCCCCCAACGGAGATACCCCTCCTAACGGTGTATCCGACGCAAAAAAAAACGCAAAAAACCTAGGGTTTTGGCCATTAGCTCCTGTTTTCTCTCTTATTCTTTTTCTCACGTTTCTTTTTTGCTAGGGTTTGACGTTAATTAATGGCGTCAATCCAGCAAAACCCGCCCCGATCCAGTAGAATCATCAACCAAGGCAAAAAATCGTTCACAGTTTGATAGGAATAGGAATAGAAGATCACGTTCTAGGGCTCGTTTTGATTATGTGCCAAAAACTGGAAACCGAGAAGATATAGAAAAAGCAAAGGTGCCGCACTGAAGGCATATCCGGGCTAACGTGGTTAAGAAAAGAAACCATGTGATTTCTTCCATTGACGCGGATTCCTTATCTCATCCTCCCGCTCGCTCATCAACGGGAGATTTAACAATTGTTAAGATACCGAAGGCTTCTCTTCAACAGTAAACTAAGTTTGGAAGTTTAGTTTGGTGGGGCGTTTTGATTTCAAAACACTTGGTGTTAAATTTGAAGACGTTAAAACAAATTTGTCTAAACAATGGAGTTTAACAGAGCAAGCTCAATTTGTTCCATGGATAAAAGGTTTCTTTATAATCAAATTATTCAACGAGATTGATCGAAAACGAGTAAGCTATGATGGTCCGTGGAAGATTAAGGATCAAACTTTGAAGGTAATGCCGTGGACGCCAATGTTTGATCCCCACTTAGAAAAGATTACTAGGGCTGTTGTTTGGGTTCGCTTCAACAGCCTAAGTATTGAGTATTGGAACGAAGAACTTCTCTTTAGAATTGCTCGTAGCTTGGGAAGCCGGGGTGGCGCTGATCCGAGAACTCTAAGTCATGAATATGGTTACTTTGCGGCTGTTTTGATTGATATAGACTTTTCTAAGCAACTCGGTTATGTTGTTATTGAGACCGAGGATGAAACCCGAGGGTTTCTACCTTGATTATGAAATTATGAATCGACCTAAGATTCTCGTGATCATTGTAAAACAAGCTTGGTCATGTCGAGATTGATTGTCGTGCTCGGAAATATTCAACCTTGAAGCACCAATATGATGGGGAAACTAATGAGGAGAAGCGTGCTGCACTCAAGAAGGAGCTAGATGATTTGAGGAATGTTTGAGCTCATGGAAATATAGAAAAGAACCTCCAAAAAAGAGTAAAAACACTGAGGATAAAATTGATGACAAACAAGATGATAAATCTAATGAGAAGCCTGACGAGCAAGCTAATGAAGTTCTTATTATTCCATCAAAACCAATCGGTGCAGAATTTACAGTGCACGCGTGATTTTAATTGCGAGTCCCCGAGTAGTATTGCTGGTGCTAATGGTGCCGGCAATGTTCCCTGAGGCCATTGAATTTGATACGAGGATGATGCAACCTGGGGGTGGCCAGGATGATGATGCGGCCTGCTACTTACGCCGATTTGTTGAATAAAGAGGAGATGGAGTTATGTGCTCAAGATGAAGAACAAAAAAGAATCGCAATTCAGAAAGCTAATGAAGCCGACTTCGCTAAGATGGAGCAAGATATGGTTTTGAGAAAGTTACAAAAGGCGCGAGAAGTTATCATGGCTCGTAACAAAGTCAAGAGGAAAAGCGACGTAGGAGGAAGAGGCTAACACTTGCGAGATGCCACAGCCAAAGAAACTACGAGTTCTACACCTATGGAAAATGAAACTTCAGTTGAACCACCTTCTACTAATACTTTGGAGCCAAGAATGAGGAGGATTTTAGTTTCCCAACTAGAATAGCAAGAAGTTCTACGCCACCTAATCCCGTGAGCCTTTAGAGACTTCAAATAGGTTTGAGTCCGGCACGGAAGATGATTCGGAGGAGGAGAATATTATTATCGAAGATGAGTCTATAATTGTAGAACCTCTCAATGTTGAACCTATCAATGTTGAACCTTCAAAGGTGTGTCTAAAATCGTTGAATATGAGACTGAATTTGGATTGGGCGGCCGAATTGGGAGAGGAGGAGCGTGAAAAGAAAGAACAAGCCGCGGCCGCAAAGAAGGCTAAAGAAAAGAAGTTCCTAAGCCAAAGGTGACTAGAGGACTGCTAGAGGGGGTGGTAACACAACTAAGACTTCTAAAGGTGGCTGTGATACAAGGCGCAGGTTCTAAAAAATTAGGTTCTAATAATTCAAAGGACGGTGGTGATTCTACATGTGGTTCGGCAAGCCCCATTTAAAATTTAGTTAATTAATGCGTGTCTTCTATTGGAATGCTCAAGGCTTGGCCAAGGATGGTGCAAGGGCCAAGTTAAAGGAGCTTTATCATTTGCACACTCCTCGATGTAATTTGTATTGTCGAGCCGCAAGTCTTTTGCAAGCAACGTTTTGTTAGGAGTTTAAAATTACCGGATTTTTCCGAGGATGTTATTACTAATGAGGCGAATGGTGAGAAAGGTAACATTTGGGTTTTGTGGAGAAATTCTCTAACAAGGCCTCCTCTGTTTTATCTTCATCAAAACAAGCCATTACTTTGGATTTTTCTGAGTTTATATTTTGCGGTTCATGCTTCTTATGTCCGATGGTTAGAAAGAATTTGTGGCGTCGCTGGCTTTGGGATCCATCTCTAATCCGTGGGTCGGGTTCTAGGTGATTTCAATTGTGTGTTGTGTTTGGAGGAGAAGAAAGGTGGTAGGCCATTGTTGGATTTTTTGATGCATGAGTTTAGGAATTGGATTTTGATAATGGTCTAGTGAAGCCGACTCTCTTGGCAAGAAATACACTTGGTGTAACTCTCGAAGGGGTAATAAGCGTATTGTTTCTAAACATGATAGAGCTCTGGTTAATGAAGCGTGGTGTGATACTTTTCCAAATTGGAGATGTAAAGCTCTTCCTAGAATTTGTTCGGATCACTCGCCTCTTATTGGGTTTTCGGTTGAGAATCCAAGACCGAGTAGAGCTCCTTTTAGAATTCAAAAATGTGGCTTAGCCATCCTACTTTTATGAGCTTGGTGGAGGGTGTTTGGAGTTCTCGTTGGATGGTGCGCTCCTTACGATTCATGACTAAGTCAAGAGGTTGAAGGAAGCTTGAAAACCTGGAATCGTGAAGTCTTTGGAGATATCCATGTCCGTTTGAAAAAGGCCGAACCGAAATTGGAAGCCGAGAATGACCTTCTTGATTATGAGCCACGTGATGAAGCTGGCTTCATTAAGGTAGCGGATGCTAGAAGGGTAGTTGATGAAGTGCGCAATAACGGGCAAAGTCATGCTAAAATTAAAGGCGAGGGTTTCTTGGTTGGAGGATGGTGATCAAAACACCTGCTTTTTCCATAATAGCATTTGCATGAGGAGGAGCCAAAATACGATCTCGCAACTCAAAAGTTTCTTCTAACTCTACTTTTTACTTTTTTGCAGATGATATTAAGAATTATATTGTAAACCACTACCGTGAAAAATTCAATGGTGGTGGAGTTACAATTGATCCAAGCTCTTTGATATTCAAAGATGATCGATCTCGGCGGAGGAAAGTGATTTTATGGATGCGGTTCCAACTATTGATGAAGTTAAGGAAGTCGCTTTTTGATTTAGGCGCGATTGATCGCCCCGGTCCTGATGGTTTCTGTGTTCTTTCTATAGACATTGTTGGAACATTATTTCGGAAGATCTTTTTTAAGGCCATTACCAATTGTTGGACTATGCGCAAGATTCCAAATGGCATTAATTCTAGCTTCATTGTTTTGATCCCTAAAAATAACAAGTCTGATGCTATCAAGGACTATAGACCGATTGGGTTGAGCAATTTTTTCTTCAAGATCATTACTAAAATTTTGGCTACCAGCCGGGACTATGCTAAATAAGTTGATTTCTCAAGAGCAAGTGGCGTTCATGAAGGGACGTAATATTCACGTAAAACATAGCTTTGGCATCGGAGTTGATCAATGAATTGAACATTAAAAGGAAGTATGGTAACGCTGGTTTAAAGTCGGATATTGCTCAAGCTTTTGATTCACAATTGGGATTTTATTCTTGAGGTTTTTCGCCAATATGGTTTTTCTGAGATCCGTGCAACTGGATTCTTTATTCTTCAATTCCCCTAATTTTGGCCATGATTAATGGCAGTCCTGAGGGTTTTTTTCAAAGATTAATAGAGGTCTAAGACAAGGTGATCCTCTTTCTCCTTTGATTTTTGTTCTTATTGAAGATGTTTTGAGTCGCAATCTTTCAAAATTGTTTGCTTGAAAAACATGCAACCTATGGTTTGCAAGAAAGGGGCAGCGCCTACCCATTTGCTATTTGCAAGATTTATATCCTTATTTTTGTAGGGGTAATTTGCAAAGTTTGAGTAGTTTGAAGGATATGCTTGGTATGTATCAATTGGCTTCTCGCCAAAGTGTTAGCTATGACAAAAGCAAATTCTATTATGGTGGTGATAGAGGCTCGCGTGCAATTGCGATCAAGAATTATTTGGGAATGGAGAGGGCTGTTTTCTAGGACAAATACTTGGGTGTTCAGCTGAAGCCGGGCATTGTTAGGCATGCTCACGTCCGACAAGTAGTGGAGAAGATTATGGATAAGCCGGCCGTGGAAGGGTAAACTTTATCTTTTTCAAGCTAGGCTAGTTTTGATTAAGTCATTATTTTCGAGCTATGTTTTGCACTCATGGCTATCTATAAATGGCCATGCAATATGATTAAGCAAGTTGAGAAGGCCATTAGAAATTTTCTTTGGTCCGTGATGCCGAAAACGAAAGTATTTTACTGGTTAATTATGATATCAGGTGGCCCAAAGCGTGAGGGTGGTTTGGGTTTGAAGAAGTTGAATGACGTTAATAGGGCTATGATCATGAAGTTATGGATTTCTATTCGTGACTCGAACAAAGTTTGGGCTAGATTCCCGTGCAAAGTATTTCAAAATCAATGGAAACTTAATTGATTATAAGTTGGGCTCTTCGGTTTTCCTGTGGGTGCGCTTGGTTTACAAATTTGTAAAGAAGATACTGCTCAATTATAGGTAATGGTGATAATACTTCCTTATTCTTTGATAATTGGTGTGGTGATTTTTCGATCTAAAATGGGGAGACTTGGAATTTCTTCCAAAGGCCCGAATGATTTCAAAACGAAGGTAAGTGATATTATTGTGGATGGTGTTTGGTCTATTCCTAATGCTACTAGAGATTTGATGATCCAAAGGCCCAAATGATTTAATATTGATATGGATAATTTGCCCATAATAGCGGGTGGGGAAGATTACAAAATTTGGGATCTTGATAAGAAAGGAGTTTTCTGGCCAAATCAGCCAAAGAGGCTATTAGAGTGCGCAGGAATGTAGATCCGTATGCCGCTTTTGTTTACTAGAAGTGTTGTGCATCCAACATTGAGTGTGCACATCGGGAAGATTTGGGCAAACCAGTGTTGTGCTACCGATGATAATGTTATTAAGAAAATCGGTAGGTCTATGCCAACTATGTGTCGGATTTGGCAGGAAGGATGGTGAGTCTATGCGCCATTTAACTTGGCAAGTGTAGGTTTGCAAGGCGTATTTGGGCCTGGGCATCGGCATTTTCAATTTGCAACCAGGGAGGACTTGGGTTGCGTCTTACAAGGTTGCAAAGGGAAGAAGTAGGGATGATTAAGGACTTGTGGTTTGTTACGCATCTAGCAATTGCCACTGAATTATGGAAGCTGAGGAATAAGATTTATTTTGAGGAGGCGAAGGGCATTGGCTTATTTTTAAAGGTAGAGTTTATCAATTAATCCATGATAACTCGATTCGCATGAGGGGTTACATGTACAATAGGGAGGATGACTTATGGATTTTGAACTATTTTAAGGTGGCGCATAGGGCTAGCTGGTTTCTACTCCCTTGGAGCTAGCTTGTGGCCTCCTAATTGTGAAATTATGATTTGTTGTGATGGCGCTTCTTTGGCAATCCCGCCAGCAGTTGTGGCGTTATTTTCGTGGCTCGAATGCGAAATTTTAGGCACTTTTTATGGTTGGCCTCGGCTGGCAAACAAACTTCTATGCTGAGGTTTGTGCTATTATTTATGGTGCTATGTGTGCTAGAAGATGGAATATCAAAATTGTGTGTTCGTTTCGGGATTCAATGTTTTACGCATACAAGCTTTCCAGTCGGGCAGCTTGCCGTGGCAACTCATGCAAGTATGGAGAATGGCAAGATCATTTTATGATAATATTAGATATGTCCATAGTTATAGAGAGGTCAATTTTTGACGTCGATGACTCCGCCAAACAAGCATGTTTGTTGGCAAAGGATATTTTTGAGTTCTATGAGGGCAGGCCGGTGTCCACTAAGATTTATGAGTGGCCTGGGCTAAGTTTACTTGCGTTTAAATAAGTCTCTAGTTAGTGTTGGCCTCACGGCTATACACTAGTAGGACTTATTCCCTGTACAGCTTTTTTTCGTTTTTTATTATTTTATTGACCGAGAAAAAAAAAAAAAAAAAAAAGTATCCGAAAAGCATACCGTAAGACTTCCAACATTGGGCGAACTAGCACGGGTACAGGAGATTCACACGAAGAACATGGAGTCGATCAAAGAAGCGATAAACCAGATACTTGATCTCCTCATCAAGATGACGCGTAAAATGAGCATTCAGAGATTTCTACACCGGGACTAATTTCGATCAACAGCTTTTACTACGAACCAGAGACCATGGGATCAGAAGCAAGATCTCTAGTAGAAAGCTTGTGTGAACTCTTGCACCTTCTCGAGGAATCAACGGGCAGAGACGTTTTGCCGCAATTAATAAAATAGCCCGGATGCACACCTGACTCCTTCTCGTCCAGTAAGTCCTAGCTGCCGGAAATATCTCAGAACAATGTCACGTTTACTTAAGACGACATGATGGCGGAGGCAGGTCACAACCGGGCCCTACATGTTACCGCGCACATCAAGGGTTGTAGTTCAGAGAGATCCTCGTCGACACAGGAGCATCTTTCGAACGTAATCACTCTCAAGACTCTCAGAAAGCCCAAGGTTAATCCATGCAAGATTATAATGCAGCTCTACCACGATGACGGACTTCAAAGGAACCAAACCAAAGACATACGGGTATGTCAATATGAATTTATCGCAGGAACCGTCCGTTCAAAAGCAAGGTTTGGAAGTCATATAAAGGAGCCGGACTACCATATTGATACTAGGGAGACCATGGCTTCATCACAACAAGGTCATTCCCTCGACGTATCACCAAGGCTCGAAGACCATGCTAGACGAGAAAGTCATCCGCATTCCCGCATCATTGTCTCCGTATGCACCAATATGCTGAGTGGAGCTGTTCGAGCCAAAAGGTACCACACAGTGAGGATCGATTAAAGTCCCTGCACCCCACTACCCACGTGGGCTTCAATCAAGGAAGGAGACCGACTTACACCATCGGAGGCCAAACACTACAAGACACGTCGTAACGAGGCGTCCATCTCTATCCGGTGAGACTCCAACTCATGCTCGCACTAAAAGGGGATGCACTTTCGAGGTGAAACGTGGATCGAAAGGGAGAACAATATACCGCGCACGTTAGAAATTAGGTGGAGAGACGGAACCCAGCCTTCTCCGCCCAATTGAATGCCGAAAATGATGAAACGCAAGATGAGGTACTGTACGCCCCGCAAGAACTACAAGATGGAACCAATTCCACAACCGACGAGCTCGAGACTATTAACACCGGAATGAAGAATCTCCAGTGTTTGGTTTCTACGGGGCTTGACTTATCCACTGATGAACGTTGAAGTCTTGTTCAACTACTCAAGGAGTACCAAGATGTGTTTGTTCGACATACGAGGAAATGCCTGGTCTCGATGAAAATTGGTCACCCATCACTTACATGTCATACCTGATCCAAGCCAATCAAGCAATCTCCAAGGCAATTCAGATACGAAGTTAGAAGATCAAATCAAGAACGAAATTCGGGTCGTTAGTCAGCGGGCTTCATCAGCCTATTCATCATCCAACCCGGTTAGCCAACGTGGTCCCGCAAGAAAGAAAAAACTGGACAGATCCTGTCACTGTAGATTTCGTGAGATTGAACAAATGTCGCCCCAAGGACGACTTTTCCTCTACCTAACATCGACATGTTAGTAGACGCCACCTATGCCGGACACGACATGTTCTCCTTCATGGATGGTTATAGCGGATAATCGATAAAGATGTATGAGCACGATGCTAGTAAGACCGCCTTTCCTAACCCCTCTTGGCAATTTTTATTATACCGTTATGCCTTTCGGTTTAAAAGAATGTCTACGCAACGTATCAACGTGCTATGACGGAAATCTTCCACGACATGATGCATAAACAAGTAGAAGACTGCGTGGATGATATCATGGTCAAGTCAAAAGCTCGAGCGCACCACACAAATGTCTTGAGGCAAGTGTTTGAGAGATGTCGAGATACAAGTTGAAGATGAATCCTTTGAAATGTGCTTTCTGTCTCTTCGGGTAAATTTCTAGGATTCCAAGTGACCGTTAAGGAATAAAGGTAGACCCGTCCAAAACTCGTGCAATCCTCACAATGCCGCCTCCCGAATCGTGAAAGAACCGTAGTTTCATGGGCAAGGTGAACTAAATTCGACGTTTTATACCTGGTCTAGCCCAACTTACCGCCTCATTCACCACCTTGTCAAGAAAGGAGCCAGCTTTTTGTTTGGACCGCAACCCAACAGAAGCTTTTCGAAAAATTCAACGAATACTATCATCTCCAACCGTCATGAAGTCTCCTATGCACAAGGAAGCCACCGGTCCTCTACACCGCCTTCGCTGACATTGCCGTAGGGGCTTTACTCGTCAGAAGACGATGAGGGAATCGAACGTCCCATATACTATTTCACCGAATATTGAGAGACGCGAACTCGTATACCCAGAGAGCTTTAAAAGGCGTGTTTAGCCTTAATCCATTCCATTTAAGTTTAGGCATTACCCGTTGCCTAATAGGGTGATACCGTGTCAAATCCGATCCCGTAAAGTTTTTACTTTCAAAACCGTCCCGACTGGAGAACAGCAAATGGCTCCTCCAAATGTAGAACTAGACATAACGTGTGCATCGCCTAGAGCTATCAAAGGCCAAGGCCGCAGACTTCATCGAAGCATTTCCGGAGAAGACACTACGGACTACATGAAGAACTCCCCGGAGAATTTCCTGACGTCTCTATTCTAGAAGAAGAAGTGTGGCTCTTGTATTTTGACGGCCCGCTACCCCTAGGAGCACATCGGAGGAGCAGGCGTGGTGCTAGTCTCTCCAACCGGGAGAAGTATTTTCACATTCCTTCAAGTTAGACTTCAATGCACCAACAACTCCGCAGAATATGAAGCTTTCCTCATAGGGCTTTCAATAGCTAAACAATCAAAGAGTCACATGTCTGGAGATAAGGGGTGATTCCAAGTTATGTGAATCAAATGAATGGAGTATATGCGCCAAAGAAGTAACGCTAGCCCATACCGATCAAGCACAGAGGTTACTAAACTACTTTGCCGATGCAACCATAACCCATGTTGGTCGCAAAGAACAACAAACACGCCGATTGCGTAGCAACATTGGCTTCCAAACCGAAGTTTGAAGGAGCGGGAAGAAACCCCGACTGTGAAGAGGAGAACCGTAGAATCAACTTGCTGCCGCAACACAAAGACACCAAGACCGACGATTGGCGAACTCCGATCATTCGAGAGTCAAATGTTCACTCTCCCAAGGAAAGGTCGGGCCTCAAACCCCGCAAAACTTCTTCATGCTTCATGGTATGTCAGACATCTAACTGTGATGGCTCCCCTCATCAAGATGTCTCGGGAGGTAACGAAGCACAACTACAAATCGGATCGTATTCACAATGAAATTTGTGGACAATCACTAGTGGTAACGCCACCAAGACTTCAACGCTTGGGTTATTAACACGCCGTAGATGGAGACTCAATCCAAACTATCAGAAGTCCCGTCAAATTGCTGTGCACCACCACACCAATTGAGATTTTTAATGAACTGAACCGATCGGGGACCGGAGAGAACCCTACATTAGCTATCTCCGTGATGGGATACTCCCACGGCCAAAAAGACGCCATTAAGATGAAGCAAAGAGCCAAGCTTGTTCATATTCCATGAAGGGATCCCGTATCGCAAGAGCTTCTGGGTTATTCATCATGATGCCGTCACAAATGTATTACACACGAAGGAGAACATCAAGGGAAGAGGAAATCAAGTTTCTCCAAATACATGAGAAATACTATTGGCCGACCATGGGAGACGATGCAGCCGTTTGTTCAAAGTCATTACAAGTGCCAAATCCATGGGAACCTTGTTCATGCGCCTTCTACCTCTCAAGACTTATAAGTGTACCTCATGGTCGCTTTACAACTTGGGATCGGACATTATCTGGAAAATCAATCCACTGGCATCAAGCAAAGACGAGTACATCATAATCATGATTTGAATACTTCACCAAATAGGTAGAGGCCATTCCCTACGAGGAACCACAGAGCAACAATTGCGGCTTTCATTAAAGAATACATCATTTTGTCATTTTGGCGTGCCCAAGCACATCATCACCGATAATGGCACTCCCTTCGCCAACAAGGTGTACGGAATTACTTGAGGAGTATGGCATTAAACAAAGTTCTCTCCACCGCCTACTATCCTCAAGGTAACGGTAAGCCGAGAGTACCAACAAGACATTGATCCGGATCAGCCGAACTAGTACACGACAATCCTAGGGAATGGTATGACACTGCAATGGCACTATGGGCGTATCGCACGTCACCTGTGAGCTCCATTGAGTTTCACCGCACTCACTTGTCTACGGAGCGGATGTACTCCTCCAAATAGAGATCGTAATCCCATCACCAGATTGGGCCAGCAAAGAATCGGATCCATTGAACGAGGTCAAGTCTCTCGACTCTAGAATAGCAGTTAGACACTGGATTTTAAGGAATAAAGCAGTAGAACACGCCAGTGTACACAGAATCGATTTTGTGGCATACAACAAAATTGTGAAACCACGCGTTTTCAAAGTGGGAGATTTGTTTTGAAAACGGCCAAACACATCCAACAAGACATGTCTCGCACCAAAATTCTCACCAAAATGGAAGGTCCCTACGCTAAATACCAAGGCTTAGAATACCTAGCTACTACAAGATCATTAAGGTAAACGGAGGCTTAGCCGAAGCTTATCAATGGAAAGTGGCTCAAGGCATATCATGCCGACCACTATCTACATCGTGTCAACAATACAGGCATTTATTTTCATTACATGTTTGAATCATCAATTATATTCAGAGATGTGTCAATGAAAAAACCTGTTTCACCAATCAAAAACCAATGAAGTTTATTCCGCAAAAACGTTAAAAATGTTAGAAGAGGCCGTCTAGAAGATTATAATTCCTTGAGAGCATCATCTTCAGTCTAGCGTGATATCTTTCCGTTCTTTTCTTCAAGTCCCGCATGTACCGCTTCTACCTTCTCCGATTCTCGCAGCCCAAATGAGCCTTCTCCTTCCAAAATAGCCTTCGCAGCAGAACAACATTTACAAGGATACCAGCTCGATCAACCTTGATGATATCAAGACGCCGCAACCAGCCCACGTTGAACTCCATGGATTCACGTGTAGATACCATATTCTCCCACTTTTCGAGGCTTGATTCAGAACGTTGTGATAGAAATACTCTCCATCTCAAAGAATCATGGAAAGAAGGAAGCTATCAAGGGAGACCAAAGCAGAGGAACAAGAGTTCGACTAATGCTTTCAAGTTACTAATATGGCCGTATTTTCCTCCATAACTTTGTGTACAAAGGCACAAACTCCTTCCGCACTGTGAACCACCCACATCCCTTTAGTTTCTGAGGATAAACATTTCAGCGGACATCGAATGAAAGACCCGCATTTGGATATTCATAAGATGAGATACCCAAGCTCGGGCGTATTCAAGGTTCAAGGGGTAAGCGTATTGGAGTTTCAAGGAAGAGGAGTGGTTAAGTCATCTGCCATCAACGATCGTCACACATGTTCCTAGGGATATCTCTCGCAAGAATGAAAGGATTATTTACCGATGTTATGAAGAACAAACAATGGTTCGAAAAGGAAGAAAAGACAAACCTATGATCTTCTGACTCGAGAACACGAACAGGGGATTGATCATGAAGCTCGCATTTGTGTCGTGCACGTTAACTAAGATCCTGGATGGTATGAAGAAGACGATCCACTGTTGTTAGACATGATGGGGAAACAAAGTTTTAGCAAGGAAGCTCTACTGCAAAAAACATAAAAATGGTTCAAAATTCTCTATACCTGCACATATGCTGAGGAAACCCTAAAATGATTGCGGCGCCCGATGAATGAGGATTCAACACCGACCGAGTCGTTTTGTGAACCCTAATCGAGAATCGAATGTCATCCTGATTCTAGCGATTCAACCGGAAGTGTGTAAAGCACCCACACCTGGAGCTCCAACCCGGTTAGTTAATCCTACCCTAGCTCAAGCACCTAAGGGAGGAAGCTTTCTGTCAAGACCGTGACCACACATGTATGGAGGATTACCCACGCCCGAACCCCTCCTGTAGACTTTCTTTATCTTGTCTTCTTACGTTTATGTATGTCACCATCTCATGCCTACCACACAATAGTGTAACCATTATGTGCTAGGCAGGGGACTTAATGTTGATGGTGGATTTTCGTTTAAGGTTAAATTTGTAAAAACCTGAAAAAAATCATGCGCTGACATCTTGTAAAAGATAAAGCCATTTATAAGTGTTGGATACTCCTCACTTAATTCACCAAGAATGGAGCATGTAGCAACAATCCTATTCTCAGGAATACATGAAATTCCTCCAAGCTGGAGCATGTGGCAACAATCCCTTCCCGTGAATTTCATATTAGCCTTGTATTTCCAACATCATTATCGTTGTGGCATGAAGACCGAGTGTTACTCTACGTAGTAACACGAACCTCCAAGCACTATAATGAAAAAACCATGTACGAAATACCCAGGGCCGATTCTCTCGTGTGTTATACTAGCCCGATTCTCCTGTGTTATACTAGCCCGATTGAGCCCTCTCTGTGTGTTATACTAGCCTGACAGAGCATCCTGACTGACCGTATCAATCCGATATAATCCGATCGCAGTCATCCAACTCCATAAGCATGATCGATGACCCAAAGCATCAATTCCATCATCCCTGCTGTGCATGGAATACCCACGGCCGACCCCGCATGGTCGGCCATTGGCCTTTGCTTGCCAAAAGACGTTCATACCAAGCATTATGGATGGAAACCCTAAATAAGGGTTTGCGTGATATTACATGTGTCGCAAAAACAATTCAACCATCCATCTTCGCAGTATAGATGGAGGGTGTAGATGTAGACTTAAAGGGCTCCAGAGCATGTCAACACGATCACCGTGAGCCCGCCTACACACTTGACCAATCGGTCAAGACCAACAATGTTTGGCCGTGACGAAATCATCACCCAAACAAGGAGTGGTGCACGCTGAAAGCCAAAATTAGGGTTTCAAATCATCACGCGCGTCCATCTTCTCCGGCACGAATGGAGGGTCACAGATTAGATTAAGCAAGGGCCGGTCATACCAGCATGACCACCGTGGGCCCATCTACCACCTCATGCGATCGGCCAAGGCATACCATGCCCGTCTAATCCAAAACGCCCGCCCAAACATGCGTGGTTACACTTCCCAAATTGCAAACTGATCTCGACCACTCAACT
The DNA here is from genome assembly GCA_023531295.1 of Papaver armeniacum. Taxonomy (NCBI): domain Eukaryota; kingdom Viridiplantae; phylum Streptophyta; class Magnoliopsida; order Ranunculales; family Papaveraceae; genus Papaver; species Papaver armeniacum. Next base: position 48,106 of record JAJJWW010013943.1, read on the forward strand.
TCACCGGATGATTTGAATGTCTTAGATCACGTTTTCATGGGATAGTCAGGTATAGGTGTGAACACCAGCCTACCACCTACACGCTGGTATGATCGACCAAGACCGACCAAGATGGGTCTTCTTGGAACGCGCGCCCAAACCAGGGATGTCATGCGGTTTCCAACTCCTTTGCGGCAATGGATTTCTCAAGCGCAAACCGATCTCAACCACTCAACTTTGCCGGTCAAATTGAGTGGCCTAGATCGCCCTCTTCATCGGGAAAAGTGAGGCATGGACGTGCACACCTGCATGTCGCTTCACACACATGCCCTAAGCCGGCCCTTCCAAAGCTCCTTCCCATGCTTGGTTTCGACCAAGTCAAGAGTGATGCTTGCGCACCTCTTCAAAAACCCTAATTTCATCCACACGGTCGCAGATGAGTGTCTCAAAGATCATCTCATCCGTCCAACTTCACCACTTGGTTATACAACCCTGGTCATGAGTTATTTGGTTAGTGAGGCGTCATTACCCATCACTTTCACACTATAATGCAAAGATTCGCATAAAATACACACGATACTTCACAAATATCGACTTCATGAATAACACAGTTTATTCAATTCGCATTACATGCTATCTTTCGTGGATCCACGATCCACACATTCCATATATCAATCATGTCACAAACTGGGGGATACATACTGGGTATTGGTCCTGCGGTTTACGTGCAGCGTGCAACGCGCCATCACTAGAACGTGTCAGAAGTCATGGACTGCTAGAGATGAACAGAGAAGTGGGCAAGACCGGGTCGTGTATCACCAACGCACAACTCCACTACTCCATCACTCCACTTCCTCCACTTCCCATGAGAGACGTGAATAAGGCTCAATGACTTGTATAAATAGGTTCTCCGCCCTATTTCAAACAAGACAACAGAACAACACAAGTTCAGACGAGACAGAAAAACCAAGTGTTAATACAAATCGTATTCAAACACCTCCAGCTCCGCTTGCATCAACCGTGAGCTTGCTCATCTTTTCGTTACAAGTCATAAGCAAGCCAACACCTTCACAATCTCAACACCTTCTTCGTTTCCTCCCTAAGATCAACCCCATCTCCTTCACTTTGTGACCAAACAAGTCCGGAACTACCATTTCTTGGTTTAGGCCGACTTGCACAAACATTGATCTCTCGACCTACAAGCACTCACCGCAAAGGCATTTGTTTAAAGGTTTAAATTCATTCCTCATCCACACCCCAAATTACCAAATTCTCAATAGGAGTAGTTTTCACCCATAAACATCTGCAAAAGCAAGGATTGAGTGAATTATTAATTATAAATTAGAGAAAATAAAATAGTTACCAATTATTCATGCGTAAGTAGCTTCCTCATTGCCTTGGTTGTGGGAGAATTAGCTCATCATCATGTTGGAAACACACTCAAAAGTTGATTTCATTTATGCTCAAAAGTGGCTACAAATGATGAAAAATGGGAGAAAATGATTAAAACTGGGTTTTTGTAACTATTATAATTGTTGCAAACCGTGTTACCAAGAACGATACAAATATACACATCACATCGTAGCTATACGATTTCTCGTCTCGTGTCGTTAACACTCGTTGATAAACGACTTCTTTTTTGGGTCTAATGTTCTTCGTGTTCTTCAATGGCAGCAGCAGTAGCAGAATTCTCCAACTTGATTTCTATTGCTCTGTGATTGCTCTAAACTTTCACCAATCTCTCCGTACCCCTCTATGACTCACAAGGACCTTATTTATACATCACAACACCTCGAATCATCAAAATCTTCGTAATCAATACATTATTCTCTTCAGTGCACGGAAAATAATTTCCCTTTTTATCACTTGCACGTCGCCGATGCCGAATTTCTCCCAAAACGCTTACGCATCTCTGGTGAAGTCAAGCGCGCTGTATACACACTAAATCATTCCAAAGATAACTAAAAATCCAAGAATATCTTCCACGTAACATGCGTACCCTGTTTTCTTCAATCCGACGATTCATCCAATACTAATCGAACCAAAAGCCCATACCAACCCTGTTTGGGCCTAAGAAGTTCATCCCAGTCGAAAACAGTGATTGAGTCTCACTACAATTCCTCCAAAATCAAATCAGAGTGTTACGGGTTTTTTCAAAGAATAATTTCCCCGCCAAAATGAATTTTGAACGGAGAAGATGTGTGCGATGGATAAATGGGCTATATAGAAATGTAAGTGCCTTTAGCAAAAGTGAGGGTCCGTATAGCAATTTTCCTCCTGGGGGTCCAGTAAAGCACTTTTCGAGCAACTTTTTCCACACAAGTGTAATTCTCCAATAACACCTAAACAAACATAAAAGCACCAAAATTAGTACAAAAAATCGGGGACTAACAATAGAGACACGAGGACAAATCGTACACAAAATGTGTCTATCAAATACCTCAAACTTATTATTTGCTAGTCCCGAGCAAATCTAATCTAGAAAATAAAATGACTACACATAGCACGTGCAACAAAGTCGTTAAACCGCTAGGTGGCCCTAGTGGCGTTGAGTGTTGTTCCTGAGGGTTTACCAGAGGTGCACCCACAAAACCTTTACCAAACCCTAGCTATCTACGCGTAACCTTGGAAGGCACTAAAGAATCTCCTTGGTTGGCATACTTATTGACTACATGAGGAAGTACGTTGATGCTAAATTCAATTGGTTGTACACGAGTTTGCACTCAACATACTAAAATTCATATAAAGTAATGAGTAGCTCTACTCAGAGATAGTTTCCTGGACATCATAAACCGGAGTCAACCAATCACATGGATAGATTAAGAAGATGGATGTAGAGAAAAATGTAGATGGTTTTGATGTTGACTAAGGTGAACGGTGTTTCTCATATCTATCTGAAAGCCACTGCCAAAACGAACCTATCCTAATGGATTGAGATACTGGTCTGGATTAATATCAACACACTGGCATATACAAGGTAACCAGTGGTCGATAATCCTAACTCTAGGTCAACTCAACCGGCATATACAAGGGTTCCAAAGTGGTCGATTTTATTGAATTTATTCCTGTTGGTCTCGATGGTCTGGTCTAAATCTTTTTTATTTTATTTTATTTTTTGTATCTCAATCACTCTATTTCACTCTGGCAAAGTGGGTAACAACTTGGAATCGTGAGCCCCACCTAATCACTTAGACAAACATATTTTAAAGAAAACAAAATAAAAATAGAAGTGAAAAGGATTCAACGAGATATGGCGAAACTACCATGTTTTTTCTTTAATTCTAACACCTGAGATATGTGCTTTTATGAATAGACTCTTTAGATGTTTCCATCTAATCGATTGGTTCCTCAACTCCTACAACCAAAATGCTTCCATCCACTTAGAGTTTGTTAGTGCCATCCTTAATAAAGATAAATTTCTCAATGTTTCTAATTAAAGAAAAGATTCTACCCCACCCCAAACTTAAATCTAACATTGTCCTCAATGTTTCTAATTAAAGAACAAAGTACCAAAAATATAAGTAACGTGAGGAAATAAAAAGAGAAGTTAAAGATAGTACCTAGGTGAAGTGTAATCAAAAACCTACAAAAATAATATACAACATACAAACCGCCCTCGATGGTCAATCAAGGTAAACAGGTCCTCCGTGAGGGACCTCCTCAACATCACCGTAGGAAAAGGCTCTAAAAAGGGCTTCAATCGCTGACCGTTAACCTTTGAAGAACTACTACCATCTGGTGTCTCAATCTCAATAGCGCCATGAGGAAAACAAGACGGACCACAAAAGGACCTGGCCCACCGAGAGCGTAACTCTCCTAAAATAGATGCAAACGAGTGTCATACATAAGAACTTTTTGACCCGGAGAAAATGACTTTCGTAAAATATTCTTACCATGCACAAGTTTCATTTTGTTCTTATACTCCTTAGCACTATCGTATGCATCTCTACGAATCTCGTCCAACTCATTGAGCGGGAGATTGTGAGCTCCTCGCCTTGTCAAGTGAAAAGTTTAAGTTCTTAATAGCCCAATAGGCTCTATGCTCTAACTCAACAGGCAGTGACATGCCTTCCTAACACTAAACGATAAGGTGACATTCCAATAGGTGTCTTAAACGCAGCACCGTAAGCCCATAAGGCATCCGAAGCCTCGACGGCACCGCCTTTCCTATTAGGATTAACTGTTTTCTCTAATACGCTTAATTTGTCTATTGGAGACCTCTTACTGACCACTAGTCTGTGGGTGATATGGGGTTGCTACTTTGTGGGTAATACCATATTGTTTCATTAAAAGTGCAAACGGCCTATTACAAAAGTGTGAACCTCCATCACTAATTATAGCTCATGTGTACCAAAACGTGTAACTATGTTCTCTTTCAAAACTAGACTACGACCATATGGTCATTTGTTTTACACGAACCGCCTCAACCCACTTAGACACATAGTCTACAAAGCCGACAAGTATGTAAAGATAACCAAAAGAATTAGGAAATGGACCCATAAAATCAATGCCCCACACATCAAAGACCTCAATCACTAAAATAGGGTTCAAAGGCAACATATTTCTACAAGAAATGGTTTTAACCTCTCGGCAACGCTCACAAGAAACACAATGACTATGGGAGTCTTTAAACAACGAATAGTAAAACCACACCGCAATATCTTAGCAGCAGTCTTCTTAGCACTAAAATGACCCCCACATGCATGTTCATGACAAAAGGAGATAATACCGGACTGGTCACTCGTGCACACATCTCCTAATAACTGGTCCGGACAATACTTAAAACAGATAAGGATCGTCCCAAAACAAATGCTTAACTCTAGCTAAAAACCTAGAACGATCTTGCTTACCCCAATGTTGAGGCATTCGACCAAGAATAAGATAATTCACTATATTTGCATACCAAGGTGATTGGGAAACAGAGAACAATTGTTCATCAGAAAGCTATCCATTATAGGAAGGAATCATTAGGGGAACTAACAACTAGCCTAGACAAGTGGTCCTGCTACTAAATTTTGGGCACCCTTTTGTCTCTAATGTCCGGAGAAAATTCTTGTAACAAAAGGATCCACCTAATCAATCTAGGTTTGGTATCCTTCTTAGACAAAAGGTATTTCAAAGCAAAGATGATCTGATAGATTACGATCTTAGAACCTAATAGGTAGGATCTAAAACTTTTATCCAAGGCAAACACGATGGATAAAAGCCTCCTTCGGAGTTGTATAGTTCATTTGGGCATCATTCAGAGTTTTGCTAGCATAGTAAATCACATGAAGTAATTTATTTTTCGCGACCTAGCACAACACCTATGGCATAATCAAGCATCACATATAATTTCAAAGGGTAGGTTCTAGTAGGTGCATGGACTATGGGGCAGTAGTGAGTAAATTCTAAGCTTCTCAAAAGCCTCTAAACAAGCATCATCAAAGACAAACTTAACATCTTTTGCAAGCAAATTGCAAAAAGGTCCAGAAATCAAGCTAAAATCCTTAATGAATCGACGGTAAAAACCTGCATGCCTTAGGAATGACCTAATATCTTTTACGGTTTTTGAGACCTGTAAAGTCTTAATAAGGTCAACTTTCACTTTATCTACCTATATACCCTTTAAAGAAACGATGTGCCCTAACACAATTCCCGATTTAACCATGAAAATGGCATTTTTCCCAATTAAGCACTAAATTCTTTCCTTACACCTAGTCAACACTAATGTCAAATGATGCAAGCACTCATCAAAAGATGAACCAAACACCGAAAAATCATCCATAAAGACCCTAGAAACCGTTCCACCATATCGAAAATATGCTCATTATACAACGCTAAAAGTCGCAGGGGCTTTACATAGCCCGAAAGGCATGCGTCTATACGCAAAGGTACCAAAGGGAAAGGTAAAGTGGTTTTCTCTGGTCTTCGGGGCAATAACGATATGATTATAACCGAGTAGCCATCTAAGAAGCAATAATGACTATGTCCAGCTAATCTCTCTAGCATTTGGTCGATAAAAGGAAGGAAAGGATCCTTCCTTGTGACCTTGTTCAATTTCCTATAGTCGATACAGACACGCCATCCCGTGGTCACTGGTTGGATTAACTCATTATTATCATTCTGGACTGCGTTGATACCCGATTGGGACAACCCGAACGGGCTGACCCACTTATCGTCGAAATTGGGTAGATAATACCCGTATCTAACAACTTAAGCACCTCTTTCGAACTACCTCTTTCATGTTCGGGTTCGGCCGACGTTGCATCTCCCTAGAAGGTTTGGAGTCTTTTTCTAAATGAACTGATGGATACACACGTGAGGGGACTTATACCTTTAATGTCCTGCTATTGTCCACCCTAAAGATTCCTTATTGTCTTGAAGTACTTTTACTAGCCTACTTTCCGATCACTATCCAAATCTAAGCTACAATCACTGTAAAGTCTCGATGGGCATAAAACACATACTTTAGAGTGTCGGGTAGTGGTTTTAGGTCCAACTTAGGAGGCTCTTCTAAAGAAGGAATTAAGGTAGTCTCTAAACTGTAATGGTTCGAACCTAGCTTTCCATCTCCACGTTGTCTAACACATGGGTAGAATCTAATAGAGCATTCACTTGTGCAATAGTGCTATCGTCATCAAAATCTAAACCAAAATGGGATAGACAACTTTCTAATGGGTCTTCAGATAAAATGTTTGTAATGACTGAACTATGGCTTCTATCATGTTTACCTCTTCAACACATGTGTCATCTAGCTCATAAGGTAGCTTACCGACATTAAAAATGTTCATCTCCATAGTCATATTACCAAAAGATAAATTCATCACACATTTCGACGCTAATGATCGCATAGACGTAGCTAAAAATGGGCGACCTAAAATCATGTATTTGGTTCTCTCGGGTCTGGGACAAAGTTGGGTATCTAGGACCACGAAATCCACCGGATAAATAAACTTGTCGACCTCAATAAGAACATCCTCAATAACACCTCGAGGAATTTTAATGCACCTATCGCCTAACCGCAATGTCATCCGAGTAGGTTTCATTTCACCAAGTCCTAGTCAGAAGTACACATGGTACTAAGCAAAGTAAGTTCACATCGGCTCCTAAGTCAAGTAAAGCTTTTTCTACCCGGTGTTTACCTATTGTACAAGCAATGGTAGGGGAACCTCGGGTCTTTGTACTTTGGAGTTGTGGTGTTCCGAATGATGGAACTTACATGACTAGCTAAAAAGGCTTTATGGACGCTAATTTTTCGTCCGCGCACACATATCCTTAAGGAACTTGGTATAAGCAGGAATTTTCCTAATTGCATCTAATAAAGGAAGGTTTATTGTAACTTGCTTAAAAACCTCCAATATGTCATTAAAGTTCGATTCCTTCTTTGTTGGTACTAATAGTTGGGCAAACGGGGCTCTAGGCACAGTAATTAGACCTCTCAGAACCGAATTGGCATCATCGAAATTTTATCGGGCCTCCTCACCTAGTGGTGGTCCCGAGGGGTGAAGGGGTACAAAGATGTTCACTATCGGGCATGGTTACCTGATTGTCTACTACTCTACCACTCCTAAGGGTTCTAATAGCATTCAACTGATTCGATGATTTTGCACCTACTTCATGAACTCCTCTAGGGTTAGGTAGTGTTTGACTAGGAAATTTACCTCTTCTCTCAAAGACTCAATTTATCGCATCAACCTGGGGTTTTTAACCCTAAATAGCCTCGACTATTTTCTTGTCCTATCCCGTTACTAGCTTGTAGACTTTGTTCTACCGATAGCTGAAATTTTGCGCTTTGCCGAGTTAACAAGTTGAGAGACCTCTAAGCTTAGGATTTTCTTATCTGATCGATTCTGAAACCGAATGGTCCTCAAGGATTCTTAGTATATCCAAAACCGGGGGAGCATTAGAATTACTAAACCGACCTTGATTCGCCCTTAGACCACGAAAGGTTCTGATGGTTTCTCCAACCGTGATTATAGGTTTTCGAATATGGGTCAAACTTCCGACGGTTATCAAATCTAGTGTTATTATAGAGAGCATTGGCTTGCTCTTCATTATTCTCGCCTTCCCAAAAAGGCTCCAATCTACCACTAGTCCGACCCACTTCTAAAGCTTCTAACCTTTTGCTATTGCAAGCAATTTTTGCATCCGATTCAAAGCCTCCTTCTACCCTATTAAAGTTTCTCTGCCTAGAAGAATTATTTTCTGGGTTCCCTATTATTTTCCTATTGTTGGGTCTTTTCGCATTTCATGCAAATATGTCATCGCCTTATCAACTATTTGGTTTTCAAACCCAATTGACACATAGATTCTAATGTGGTTGTAGTGGAATAATCTAAACCCTCATAAAGGATCCGAACTAACCTAACCTTTTCTAAACCATGATGAGGACATTGGGCTAATAAATCATTGAACCTTTCCAAATACCTATACAAAGATTCTCCTCTTGTTGAGAAAACGCAAGCAGATTTGCATCCTAATGACTATGTTTTGTGCCTAGGGAGAAACTTGTCAAAAAGGAAGATGTAAGTTGTTCATATGTTTCAATTGAACCAGAAGCCAAACTATATAGCCACGATTTAGCTTTATCTTTCAAGGAAAAAGGGAATAACCTATGTTTCAAAGCATCATCATCAAGGTTTCTAATCTTTAGGGTACTACAAATTTCCTCAAAGTCCCTAACATGAAAATAGGGGTTTTCATTTTCTTTTCCCTAAGAAGATTGGGAGCAATTGTAAGGTCCTGTGTTTAAGTTCATAATTTGCTTCTGCTTCACTAACCCGATACTAATTTAGGGACGCAGTAGTCCTAGTTCGGGTTCAACAAAGCTTTCAAAGTTGCTATTTGCACTATCGGAATATTAGGGATTGTCTCCTTGAACTGACGCTCAAAAACCGATTTCTTCAAAAATCGGACTTTCTAAATTGAGGTAATCGAGACGCTTTAGAACTACTAGGTTTTCTTTAACAAATCTACCTAGTATGCCTCTTTACGCTCCTAAGATGCAAAAGAATAAGGAAGGGGATTCTATGCAATCACAAAACAAGGCTGACTCAACCAAATCAAACCTATTGATTTCTAGAAAAAAAAGCATGATGGCTCCACTTAGATTGTTTCTAGACCAGCTTCTAATCCTTCAAAGGGAATTCATTACAATTTAAGCAAACCCTCCGGAATCAATCTCGAGTCAAACTAAGTCAATAGAGGCGAGGGAAACCTGGAGCTTTGATACCCAAGGCCTCACCGAATTACAATGCGTTAGCTCACGCATTCAACTCACGTAAACCATCATGAACTTCGGCATGCTTTAAAAGAGTAAACCAATATTTTTCGAATGACTTTCCTATTAAGCCTCATACCCTATCGGCCTTGTTCTAGTCAAAATTATAAGGCTTAGGTTCGGCGTAGGTTACGGTTCCTAAGGCGGGCAAGAAGAGAACGGGTGTGATGAAATCCGAACCCTTATCTTGTATGGCCAGGCCTTGCCCTTTACTAGAAAATTACGTGATTCAAGTCCTAAAATTGCAAACGAAAAGCATCCGTGGAATTGTCCTCCTCTCGGGGATGAATCGTTGTAGTCGACTGCCAATCGACTTCTATGTTAGTGTACGAACCCAAGGTGCAGAGACAATATCATAATTGTCCTCCCTTCTCGCAAACATTTTATATTTAAAGTACCCTTCCGTAGGGTAAAATAAAAATAATGTCCAAAGTCCAAAAGTCCAAAGTCCAAAAAGAAAAAGAAAAATTACAAAAATAATAAACCCTAATACAATTTTTTTTTATTTTTTTCTAAAATAAACAAACCCTAAAACAAAATAACTAAAATAAAATTGCCTTCTTTTCCGTTTCTTTTCGCTTTAATCTTTAGCTCCAAGTCTTTACGTAAATCACCAAACCTTGGCTCAATTCTTTTATGATCTAGAACCCGTAGACAAAAGATAAATACCCAAAAACAAAAAAGAACAAAATAATAAAAAATAAAAAATAAATCTAAAACCCTAAAACAAGTCCACGCTGCGCGCAAAAATTGATGTGGTTATAACAAGTTGTTTGTAAAGTGGTAAGAAAGATGTCGTTCTTCGAACTTGTGAAGGATTTTTTAGACTTAAATTCAAAACAAAAATAGAAAACTCACTAAAAATTATAGCAAACTCCGACAAAGATGTTATCAATATTAAAAGAACACCGAGGCTAAGATCTCCACTATTTTCCAATTTCAAAGTGATTTAACCAATATTTATATTCATGCAATTTTCTCATCCAAGTTGATTCTAAACTATTGCAACAAGTAGATTCTCAAAATAACAAGTGTAAATCCTAAGCATATAACATCAAAACCTAGGTCCAAGTATGCTCCATCAAAAGAAATCACAATTGTTTAACAAAATCATTCAAACAATTATCGATCAAGGCAAAATAATCATAAAATAATTGCAATAAATAGATAAATAAGAATATACCACTTCTTGTTGAAAAATAGCTTCCTCTATCGCCTCAAAGAATGGGTTTAGCCTCATATTAACCACTTGCTCAAAATACATGTTTGTTGCTCCAAAGTTGATTAAAAAAGAAAAGAAGGTATAAACAAATGCGTGTTTGTAACAGCTATAATTGTTACAAACCATCACATAAAGAACTCTAACATTTAATCACATGAATCCGAAGTAATTGTTATAGAAATTGTGACAAATGGTGATTGAATTTAAGAAAAGGCCACGGACCATGATCGCTTCATCGGGTCGTTTCTTGGTTCTTCTTCTTCCTCTCTATCATGTTCCATAACTGACATGTTTCCTTCCTCTCTAATGTTTCTGAACCCTCCCCAAGTTCACGCCGCCTCTCTCGACTCGCAACAAACCTATATATAGCTAACGAGTGTCTTCACAACTTCCACATAAATCTTCTTTTTTCTCTTTCTTCTAAAGTCTCAGCTATTTCCTTATTTTTCTTCTTTACGCGGTGCTTTGGATTACTCCAAACTTCTCCTAAATGTGATAGCACGAATCCTAGCCGTCAACATATCTCTTCATCCTTCACGTAACTCTCCAAATATAACTAGAAACTTCCGAGAATAACCATTGCCCTGTTTTGCTTCTCACGGATCACCTGAAGTTACACGAACTATCCAAACTCCTCCGAGGACTCAAACAAGACCAAATACATATATATCCAACGTAAAATCCTCTCCCAGGACGTTCTCAGATTCACCAAACTCCGACAATATTTCTTCTCCACGATTCATCGAGGACGATTATCTCGACCCACTTTAATCCGTTAAATATCTTATACTCAGTCCTCGTTTAGATCGAGTATAGTCCAACACAAACAAGCTCCGTGATTAAATCTCTCCGGATACATGCACAAAAACCGAGTCCAACTCGCACGATAGAAACACGCGGGAGAGCAAACAATTTCCCGCTAAATTTGATTTTTCAAACATAGAAGATGACCTCCCCTATCCGGCTTTCGGTTCCGCCAATAGTAGTTGCCCTGAATGGGATGCCCTTTATCCTCGATGGGGTGTAAAGTCAGCAGTTAGGCTACCTTAGGGGTGCCCCTTAGTAATTTGGGTACCCTTATCCATAGTGAGAGTCCGGATAACAAGTGTCCTCCGGGTGCGCTTTTCGACAACTTTTTGAGCATGATTTTTCCAAAAATGATTATTGCCAAAAATACCTACACACACATAACACACCGTAATAAGTATAAAAATGAGAGCACTATCAATATATAGAATCGAGACAAATTAGACACAAAAATGTGTCTATCAAACAACTTAATGTGAGTACAACACACCAAAGCTTATGTGAGATGTATGCTACAATGGGAGAATCATGATGCTATATTGTGAAAATATTTTGCATCAAGTTTAACAT